>CAOGCB010043886.1:0-11065 GCA_948266635.1 Cnidoscolus chayamansa
GCGAAAAATTTTCACAGGATTTTACAGGGCGACGAACTAACTTATCCCTTACAGGGTGATTAGTGGTTTCCTGTAGAGGAAGTGGGGGAAATCATTGGTCATTCTGTGGGAGACATGCCATGGAAGGTGTGGCTTGTTACAGGTTTCACTTTCATCATCATTGTCCCTTAACTCCTCAACTTCTCTTTTCAACCATTCAAAAGGGGACTTCATATTCTGAAGATTTAGAACTACTGTAGTAATGTGTAATCTCTTTTCCCTTGTCCTTTACTGCTTGAAGTTTCATTTTTACCATTGTTGAATGAATTTCTCAAAGTACATATAAGATATGAAAGACAAAGGTTGAAAAGGAAGGTTTAACATCAGAGAGGGAAATAGGATTTTTGAACATCTCCTTAACTTTGAAATTGTCAATGTGAGAAGGGAGTTATAAGAAAGGAAATAAATGGGTAGGCATATGATAGATTTCAAAAATTCAGCTAGATGTGTGTGAACCCCTCCCCGAAGAAATGCTTTTTGCAGAATATGCAAGTGCAATAAAATAGGGATGAATACACGTGAAGTGTGTGTGAGTCGCCACCTTGTTTTAATTTTAGGGTAAACTAGGAAAAAACCCTATATGACTCCTTTTATTTTAATTAACCTAATTTTTAGATTAATTAGCCCAATGAATGAAAGCCTAGTCTTTGAACCTAAGGTGGATCCCGAGACCATGTCATGCATATAACTAACCATGTAGCTAAAATGCAGGGAAAATTCTTTAATTGATTTATTTTAAAAGAGGTGAAATTGAATAATGATTTACTTAAAAGATGGTGATGACTTGTTATTTTGGGTTTATTCCCAAATATGCCTACGTGCCCTTTTGTAAATTAGGGATCAAAGTCAACGTAGTTCGAAAGTTGCCTTTTTTTTTAAAGGGCTTTGGTTTTTGGGCCTTTAGGGCCAAATTGGGTTTGGGCTTTTGTTGCCAAAATTTAGTTTTTTAGGCCTTTTGAGCCAAATCTAGTTTTTTGGGCCTTATGGGCCAAAAAATGGATTTTTTTAGGCCTTGTGGGCCTAATGGTGAACTTTGGGCCTTTATGGCCAAATGGGTTTGCTTGGGCCTTTGTGGCCTAATGGGTTTGTTTGGTTTAATTAAGCCATTTTAGGGTCAAAATCTGATTTTATTTAGGCCTTTGGGCCAGATCTATTCGAACTAGGGTGATATACCTGAGTTATGGATTAACTAGGCATCATGGACCCATAAGTTCGGATCTTTAGCTTAGATACCTCGATTATTAATTAACTTGGCATCATAGCTTTAGATTTTAATGTTTCACTTAGAGTTTGGAGTAGAAGAGAAGCATGATGCATATGATTTAAAATTAAAAAAGTGGAGTTAGGGCGTACCTGATTGATTCACGAGTCTGCCACTTCTGAGCTTTAGTTTGTTGGATCAATAATCAATATTTAATTAATTAAGGGTGATCACAAAATCAAATCAAGTCAAGTAATGCAATATGAATGCAAGAAAGCTGTAGAGAATCGCAAGGTGCGAGGAGGGAGAGTGAAAGCTCGTCAACACAAGCGGTGCCCCTAAAATGAAGGCCGGGGCTGCTTTTATAGCAGAAAATTCGAGTTTCCGGCGGCAGGGAGCGCCGGTGCCCGGGGGCTGCTTTTATAGCAAAAAATTCGAGTTTTCGGCGGTAGGGAGCGCCGGTGCCGGCGGTCGGGCGCCGACTCGGCGGCATGGGGCGCCAATACCGGCGGTCGGGTGCCGGTCCACCGGCGGTAGGGCGCCGGCGGTCAGGCACCGGTCTACTGGCGGTGGGGCGCCGGCTTTCCGTCTTTTTTCATCTTTTCTCATTTTTTGGGAGTTTCGTACGTCCGAAAATTATTTCGAAGACACCTTTGGGTTCCTTTTGATATTCCGAATATTTCTAGTACCATTTTGGCATACTTCCGGGATATTTTCTAAAAAGACCTCCGGTCTGGCCGGACTGTTTGCAATCCGGGAAAACAGGCTTTCCGACCCTCAAAATTCGAGTATTCACAGTTGCCCCCCACTGGCAACCATAAAAATGATTTATGGGAGCTAGTGGTTGTTTGAATTGCGAATTTTGAGTTCGAGGGTTTGAACCCGCGTTTTAGTCATCTTTCCAACTGCTTTTACTTACATTCAATCAGTAAAATAGTGCAATGCATGTATGGATGCCATTTTTTTTTTGGTACTTAGTACCAAAATTATTTTTTGGGCACTTGGTGCCTAAATGTGATTTTTTGGGCACTTGGTGCCAAATTGATTTTTCGGGCCCTTGGGGCCTAAATGTGATTTTTTTGGCACTTGGTGCCTAAATGTGATTTTTTGGGCACTTGGTGCCTAAATGTGATTTTTGGGCACTCGGTGCCTAAATGTGATTTTTCGGGCATTTGGTGCCTAAATGTGATTTTTTGGGCCTTTGAGGCCAAATTGATTTTTCAGGTCCTTGGGGCCGAATTGATTTTGTTTGGGCCCTTGGGGCCAAATTGATTTTTTGGGCCCTTGGGGCCAAATTGATTTTTTTTGGGCCTTTGAGGCCAAATTGATTTTTTGGGCCTTTGAGGCCAAATTGATTTTTCGGGCCCTTGGGGCCTAATTGATTTTGTTTGGGCCCTTGCGGCCAAATTGATTTTTTTTGGGCCCTTGGGGCCAAATTGTTTTTTCTAGGCCTTTGAGGCCAAATTGATATTTAGGGCCCTTGGGTCCTAATTGATTTTTCAGGACCTTGGGGCCAAATTGACTTTTTCGGGCCCTTGGAGCCAAATTGACTTTTTCGGGCCCTTGGGGCCAAATTGATTTTTTCGGGCCCTTGGGACCAAATTGATTTTTTGGGGCCTTTGAGGCCAAATTGATTTTTTTGGGCCTTTGAGGCCAAATTGATTTTTTTTTTTGGCCTTTGAGGCCTAATTGATTTTTTTGGGCCCTTGGGGCCAAATTGATTTTTCAGGCCCTTGGGGCCAAATTGATTTTCCGGGTCCTTGGGGCCAAATAGATTTTTCGGGCCCTTGGGGCCAAATTGATTTTTTTCTAGTCACAGTATGCACAGTTGGACCAAAAAGTCTCTTCAAAGTAGAAAGGGTCAATTCTGGGGAGGTATGGTGTCTCCAATGGCTACCCTTAGGGGAGTGGTTATTGACTGGGAATTTTTACGGGCTTGGATCAGACTTTGGGACCCAGAGGCCCACCTTTTTTGATTTGGGACCATGATGGAGGAAATGTGCCCCCTCTTTGGGGAGGTTCTGCACAATTATAGGGTGCCCCCAATGCCGCTTTGGTTAGGCATGAGGTAGAAATTGGGTATGTTGAGCTGTTTGAAAGCCTGTTTTAGTTTAGCTGGCCACAAGCTAGGGCTATAAAGGCAATTCTGCTACCATTAATTGATGGAGGCTCAATCAGATGTTCCAAACCGGATGAGGCTGGAGATGCGAGCCTTTGCTTTCTTTTTGCTTGCTGGTTTATTCAACAAGGACCAAGACTTTTGAGGATTTGCAATTCTGCCCTGATGATTAGGTAGATGGACTGAGATGAGCTGCATTGGCATTATTGTTCTTACCGAGACCATTCGGAGTCTGGATCAAGTGGCTTTAGGCCATGAGGATTGGAACAATCTTTCTTTCTTCTTTTTCCCCTTTTTTTTCTTTTTTCTTTTTTCTTTTTTTTTTCCTTTTTTTTTCTTCTTTTTTTCTTTTTTCTTTTTTCTTTTTTCTTTTTTTTTCTTTTTTTTCTTCTTCTTTTTTCTTTCGTTTTTTTTCGTCTTTCTTTTGTCGTCACCTCACTTTAGAAAAGATTAGGAAGAACGCACTGCTGAGTGAGTTGGAGGGATGGACTGACACATGCGAGGATATTTTTTTAGCTCTTAAGGAGACAGATGGGACTTCGGGACCTAAAGAAGACATGGATGATATTGCTTCATGCAGACACAGAGAGACTTAGTTTTAGACTAGGCTCTAGGAGGGATACGGTCGATGTTGCTTTATGCAAACATAGAGACTCAGTTTGGACTAGACTCTAGAAGGGATACGGACGATATTGCTTTATGTAGACATAGAGACTTAGTTTGGACTAGACTTTGGGAATTTTTTCAGACTTTGGTCTTTTTTTGTACTTGATGGAATTTTGACTCTTTTGGGTCATTGGATTGATGATTTTTCTTTGAAGAATAGACACATGAATGAATGGTTTTTTATATCTTTCCAAGCATCTCTTACTTTACTTTTTTTTCATGCTCTAATTTTTGCCTAAGTTGCCCTTTTGGGTTTTCGACTTAGCGAGCTTTTGCTCTAACTTTTGCCTAGACTTCCCTTTTGGGTTTTCAGCCTAGCGAGCTACCCATTTTTGCCTAAGCCGCCCTTTTCGGGTTTTCAGCTTAGCGGGCCCCGATTTTTGCCTAAGTCGCCCTTTGTGGATTTTCGACTTAGCGGGTTTTTTTTATTATTTTTTTTTCATTCATTTTTCTATTTTTATTGGCAAATAAGATAATGAAATATGAAATGATTTTTTTTTTATAAATGTTTTAGACCGGGCCTAAGGAGGGCTACCTACATATCTTCAATATATCATTTTTTCGAGGAGAATCAGGTCTGATGTAGTTCCTACATTCATGCTTATGCAAATTTACACAAAGTATCTCTTCAACTGATCTAAGTTACATGGATTAGTGAACTCTAAACCATCTAAATCAATCAAAATAACGGCTCCGCCGGATAGTATTTTCTTCAAGATGTAGGGTCCAGCCCAATGAGGACGGAACTTCCCACGAGGATGAATGATTGGCTGTCTGATCTCTTTCAGGACTAAGCAGCCTTCTTCCAATTTCCGGTCTTTGACCCGTTTGTTGAAATGCCTTGCCATTCTTCTCTAGTAGGCTTGAGTCTGGTGGATTGCTTGCAATCTCTTTTCGTCTATACCTAAGAGTTGCAAATGGTAATTTCTAGCCTAATCTGCTTCGCTGATTCGACTTTCTTGAATGATCCTTGCCGACCGAACTTCCAGCTCGATAGGTAGTACTGCTTCCATGCCATACACTAGTGAATATGGGGTTGCTCCGGTAGGTGTTCTAATCGAAGTCCTGTATCCCCACAGGGCATTCGGTAACTGTTCATGCCAAGCTTTGTGCCTTTGGACTGTCTTCTGGAGAATGACTTTTATAGCTTTGTTTGCTGCTTCGACGGCTCCATTCGTTTGTGGCCGATACGGTGAGGACCTGTGATGCTGAATTTTCTTTTCCCTCAGTAAATCAGAGAATTCTTTTTGAAAATGAGACCCGTTGTCAGTGATGATCTCAAATGGTGTCCCATACCGACAAAGGATGTTGGTACGGACGAAATGCGCTACCTTCTTGGCATTCAAAACTGAATAAGAAACTGCTTCTATCCACTTAGTGAAGTAATCCACAGCAACCAAAATGAACTGATGACCATTAGAAGTCTTAGGGTGGATTTTTCCGATCACATCTATCCCCCATGTTGCGAAAGGCCACGGTGAAGTTATTGGATTCAGATTGATCGGAGGCTGCTTTTGCAGCTTAGCAAAGATCTGACATTCATGACACTTCTGCGCGTGCCTCACACAATTTCGGTTCATGGTTGACCAGTAATAACCCAGGTTCATAATTTTTCGAGCTAGGGCTATCCCATGCATGTGTGGGCCAGATTCCTCATTATGTAAGGAATTCATGATGGTTTGAGCTTCTTCTTCATCGACGCATCTTAGATGCAAACCATTCCAGCTTCTTTTATATAGAATTCCCCCATTCATGAAATATACGGCTGCTAACTGTCTCAATATCCGTTGATCAGTCTTGGAAGATCCCTCCGGGTAAGCTTCATTCTGAAGATAGTTCTGTATGTCCCAAAACCAAGGCTTGTCATCCACCAAATTCATAATGTGGGCCGGCTGTTTCTGTAACCGAACCGTCAGAGGTTGAATAATCTAATTTGCTTCTATATTAACCATGGAGGCTAAGGTAGCTAGAGCATCAGCAAACTGGTTCTTTGCTCGGGGCAAATAGTGAAATGATAAGTCCTCAAATTATTGAGCTAATTCATCTAAGCGTTGAAGGTAAGGAACCAAACGCTCTTCCTTAATTTTCTATTTTCTTAAAGCTTGGGAGACAATTAAATTGGAATCTTTGAAAACTCTAAAAACTTTTATTTCTTTTTCTAGGGCCCCTTCTAACCCCTTGATGCAAGCTTCATACTCGGCATCATTGTTAGTGCAGTCGAAATCTAGCTTGACTGCGATTGGGACGTATTCGCCATAAGGAGTTTTGAATACGACTCCAATCCTGTTTCCATGGTAATTTGAGGCTCCGTCAAAGTACATCTCCCAGACTTCATTTTCCAAGTCCATCAAGTCTTCGTCAGGAAATTCTACCTTCGGCATTTGGTCTTCGACCGGTAACTCTGCTAACTGGTCGGCTAAGGCTCCACCTTTCACCGCCTTCCGTTGTACAAATTTTAAATCATAGGCTGCGAGCACTGACACCCACTTAGCCATTTTACTATCCAGAACCGGCCTCTCCATAAGGAATTTCAAGGGGTTCGATTCGGAAATAACATATGTGGTGTAAGATGAGAGGTAGTGCTGCAACTTTGCACAAGCCCATACTAGAGCCAGACACAACTTCTCTATCTTGTTATATTTTAACTCGTATTCCAACATCCTTTTGTTGAGGTAATACACAGCATTCTCTACCCTTGTATCTTCTGCTTATTGAGCTAACATTACACCCATCGCTTCCTCTGTCACTGATAGGTATAGAAGTAAAGGCTTTCCTAGCCTTGGTGGCTGTAGTACTGGTGGGGATAACAGATACTGCTTGACTTGGTCGAAAGCCTTCTAACAATCCTGATTCCATTTGACAGATACTCCTTTTCTGAGTAATTTGAAAATTGGGCCACAAGTGTCGGCCAATTGATTGATAAATCGGCTGATGTATTATAGTCTTCCCAAAAAACCCCGGACTTCCTTTTCTGTCTTCGGTGCTGGCATCTCCAAGATGGCTTTGGATTTTGAAGGGTTGACTTCTATGCCCCTTCGACTGACCAGGTGCCCCAGAAATACTTCGGATGTAGCTCCAAACAAACATTTTGCCGGGTTGAGCTTTAGATTGTACTTTCGAAGTCTAAGGAAGAACTTCTCAAGTGTTGTTGTGTGTCCTTCTATTGTTTTTGATTGGACCACCATGTCATCCACGTATACTTCTACTTCTTTGTGGATCATGTCATGAAAAATTGTTGTCGCCATTCTTTGGTAAGTTGCCCCGGCATTTTTGAGCCCGAAAGGCATGACTCGGTAACAGTAGGTTCCCCACTCTGTGGTAAATGTCGTCTTCTCTTTGTCCGGCGGGTGCATCATTATTTGATTATAATCGACAGCAAGATCGGTCAAGGAGACCATCTCGTGTCCGGTCATTCGGTCTATTAACAAATCGATATGTGGCAGGGAAAATCATCCTTCGGACATGCCTTATTCAAATCTCGGTAGTCTACACACATCCTGACTCTGCCATCTTTCTTTGGTACTGGCACGATGTTGGCTAACCACGTCGGGTAGGCAATGGGTTCTATTAACCGGTTCTCCAGTTGCTTAGCTACTTCCTCCTTGATTTCCAAGGACCATTCTATTTTCAGCCTTCTTAGCTTCTGTTTTATCGATTTAGCCTCGGGGTACACTGGAATTTTATGCACTGCTATAACTGGGTCTATTCCCGTGATGTCATTTGCCTTCCACATGAAACAGTCGGCAAACTTCTTCAGACATTCGCTGAGTTGTTCTCTATTTATACAGTCAAATGCAATGAATGTATGTTCATTTTCTTCTTTGCCAATTATTATTTTTTGTTTTTCATCTTTGGTTTCATTTATTTTTTCTAATTTCTTTTTGCTAAAAAATGCTTGGAAAGATGAACACCCAAAGTAATCAACTTGAGAATTCTTATTGAGATGGACAGAATCGTGCTGAAAAATTACATCATTTGGATAATCTAAGTTTGATAGAGGAGACTTAACATTGGGACTGGACTTTGACTCGGTTTTAGACTCGTGATCAGGTTCAGACTCGATACAAGGTTTAATTACAGACTCGAATACTGGGTTGGACTCATGAAGGGGTTGGTCTTCGGTAGTGCTTTCCTTCTCGAGGTACCAGTTGGTGAGAGGACCTTCAGTTGGCTTGATTAGGCTCAGCAGGTCTCGATCCTTGTCTTCTCCAGTGATTACTGCAACCTCATCAAAGATACTAGGCTGCATGAGATCTTCTATCTCCAATTCTGTTGTCGCTTCTGACTTTTTGTCCAGTACATCAGCAAATAACTCTAACCCAGGTAGCATCTTCTTAGCTTTTGGGCAGTAGAATGGTTCCTGAAAGCCATAATAAGGAATTATTTTTCCAGGTTTGCAGAAATAACCATTCAGGATCAGGAGGTAGGGTCTCATCTGTATCCCTCTCTTTCTACGGCTTCTGCCAGTCATTGCATCAAAATCTTCTTCAATGGGCTCATATCCCAGCCCATATGTCCCTTCATTCACTGGACATTCCCATGCTTGTAATGTGGGGTATGATTTCCCAGATCTTGCCATAACCATCCCTGGCAGATAGTACATTTTCAGCATTAATGGCACTAGGCAATTTATTTGCATAGTCCCAAAATCAAAGAGAATTTGAGATTTTGCAATTTTTCCTTCTATAAATTGCACAGTGTCGTATTGGAATCCCAAGAGGGGTATATCAGCATTTTCAGGGTTGACCTCAAAGAGAGGCTGACCCTTAGGCTTTTTCAGCTGAGTGTAGTCGTCTCCTTGCACAGTTACAATCTTACCCTTATAGGGGAATTTGACCTTTTGGTGTAAGGAGGAAGGTACTGCTTTGGTCTAGTGTATCCATGGCCGTCCCAAAAGCAAGTTGAAAGTAGTGGACACATCAATCACCTGAAAAGGTACTTCGACCAAAGTTGGCCCAATTATTAACTTCAGTATGGCAACCCCCAATACTTCTCTTCGGGTACTGTCATAGGCTTTGACTATTTGGTCTGACGGACTGAAATCTTTTTCTTCCAACCCGAGACAGCTAGCAACTCTCAATGGGCAAACATTCAGTGCTGACCCATTATCAATGAGGACCATATGTACAGTCTTTTCCCTGGTCTGAACTGTGACATAGAGGGCATTATTGTGACTACCTCCTTCCTTCGGTAAATCATCATCAGAAAACCCAATGTTCTGTATCTTGGATGACTGTGTAAGGGTGGCTACCAGCACTTCAGGGCTAATCTCCACAGAGGTTTCTAGTTGACTCAAAGCTTTGCAAAGAGCTTGGCGATGAGAGAAAGATGAGGCTAGAAGCTCCCATATGGATACCCTTGCTTGTGTCTTTTTTAGCTGTGAGAGTATCGGGTCCTCCTTTGGCTCGTTTTCTTTTGGATATGGTTTACTTTGGACTTTATCTAGTTCTATGGGCTCATATTGTCTCCCACTCCTGGTTATGGCTTCAACTTCTTTTGATAAGTCGTTTAAGTCCAGGACACATATGTCATTCTTCTTTAGGAATAGATCGAAAGGATCGACCGACTCCTGTTCATCAGTAATAACATTCACCCAATGGTTTGGCAGAGGGTTAGTGCTAATGTTTGGCTTACTCCTTGGAATGATTGAACCATTATCCACTAAGTCTTGAATGCGGTTCTTGAGTGTCCAGCAAGCTTCAGTCTTGTGCCCGTTACCATGATGGTATTCACAGTACTCATCAGCCCTGTAGTTTCATGGCAGTGGGTTGGGTGGTGGCCTTGCTTCCAAGGGCTTAAGGTAGTTGGCCTTAATAGCTTCTCGGAATACCAAAAGGATTGGCATACCGAGGTCAGTGTAATTTCTTCTGGATTGACTATTTTCGTTCCTCATATTGCCCACATGTAAAGGATTTGTGGGGGTAATACTGGCTACTTCATGCACTCTGCTAGCTTGGCTAGGCTTCTTGTATTTTGAGGTTCCTGAGTCTTCTTTCAGTTGCCCTATTTGGATCAAGTCTTCTACCTTAGTGGCGGTAGAAATGAGTGACTGAAAGGTAGTTAGGTATTGTGTTTGTAGTTGCTGCTAGTAGACAGGCAGCAGGTTTTTGATGATTATGTCCACCTGTTCTTGTTCAGATGGGCGGTTAATCATTTGTGCAGCCTTAGCCCTCCACCTCGTAAGGAACGAGGAAAAGGGTTCATTGGTTCTCTGTTTGGTAGTTTCCAGCTCTCTCCGAGTAACATCCACCTCAATATTTGATGTGAGCACATTCCACTTAGAGTCAATTGAGCCATCACCTCCACAAGGACCGATTACAAGGTCAAGGGCAAAAGGACTCAAAGGAACTTCTAATGGATTCATGCAACTATATATGATTAAAGATATGTTCACTACTGAGGGTGGACAAAGGTTGGTCCAGCTCACCACATTGGAACCAAGAGAAAAATCAACTTTTCAAGCGTGAACAGTAGCTAAGTCGCCCCCGTGCCTAGGAGGGTCGCGCCCGTGAAATGTTTCTGTCTCTCAAAAAGCCTTTTTTCGCGATAGCGAAGTGGAAGGTCGCGCCCACGAAAAGTTTCTGTCTCTCAGAAAGCCTTTTCGCGATCGCGAAGTGAAAGGTCGCGCCAGCGAAAAGTTTGTGTTTCTGTGTAATTTATCGCAAAGTCGCGCCCGTGACCTGTTAAGTCGCGCTCGCGAATTTTGACATTATTTCTGCGATAAATCCTTTTTCATTAAGGGTAATTTAGGTTTTTTACATTATTTTATTAGAAAACCCTAGTTTTGTATTGTGGCTATATATAAAGGCCACTTAAAATGTTTGACGGAAACTTATGAATGAGTTTCTTTATTATCATTGAATGATAATTGACTTCTCAAGAGAGAGTCTTGGTTCTCAACATTGCACAACGAATAAGGTTAGTATACAATTGTGTGAATCTTGTTTCCTGTGCGTGTTAATTTAATCAATCCATAATAAGCGTTCTTAATTGAAATCAATTAAGGGTTCTTTAGATTGGGGAATTAATAACTAATCTAG
>CAOGCB010044171.1:0-10752 GCA_948266635.1 Cnidoscolus chayamansa
TAGCTAAGTAATTTTCCTGAGTTCTTATGCATATAATGGCTATATGAACTTGGACATATTCAATTTGAATAAAATTGATATCCTCTTGACTCATTAAAATTAAAGATGGTATTGAAATTCACTTGAAATTCAATAAATAAAGATGGTCTTGAAATTGACTTGGTAAGTCATATTATAATTTTCTTTCCTAGTCATTTCAAGTGAAACTTGAGATTTTCTTTCCTACGTCAAATTAGAATCATTTTCATATATATATATATATATATATATATATATATATATATATATATATATATATCTAATTTTCTCAATATTTGACCATATAAACAATATTTTAATAAATTAAATTTAGACAATAATTGTAGATTTTTTAAATTTAAAAATTAATTATTTTTATTTTCATTTTAAATTTATCTTAAATATATATTTATTTTTTCCAAATTGAATAAATACACCTTTTTTTTTTATTTTCTCAAAATCCGAGAATACAAAGTGAGAAACAGCAGACAGCACACAATAATATGGCATCGGTTCATTGCATTTATCTTCTAATCTCAACCTCATCCGTTCGATCAATTCCTGATCTAACGGTTAAAATTACTCCACGCTTCTATCCCATCTTCCTTTGATGCTCTCAGTTCCTCATGGTTCATATATCTCCACGATTTCCCTCTCTTCACCGTACGATCCAAATGTAATCCAAGGGCTGAAAAGCTCTTTGCACTGCACTCACCTCTCTGCAATTCTTCCAATTGACATTAATATCCCGCTCTTTTTCTCTGTCAGAAGCCCACAAAAATTTTCTTTCCTTTTTTCTTCCCTCTGTAATCGAGAAATGCAAGAACAAGCTACTAGTTCCATTGCTGCCAATTCTCTGCCGTCCAGCAGCGAGAGATCTTCGAGCTCTGCTCTTCAACTTGAAGTCAAAGAAGGTACTATCTCTCTATTCTCGTCTTATCTCTGCCAAGTAGTCATCTGTTTCAGCTCCTTACTTCCATGAAGTTTCGAATTTTCTTTGTGGGTTTTGTATTAATCTAAGGTTTTATGTTTTTTGCATCTTGATCTCATTCTCATCGCATGGAATGTCGCAACTTATCCATCTGGGTATTGGAGAGTTATGGGTTTTCTTTACTTATTTCCTGTTACATTGCTTTCTATTAGAGTATTGCTTATTACACATGTGATTCCAGGGATGGAGAGCGACGACGAAATTAGGAGAGTGCCGGAGATCGGCAGTGAACCTGCTGGAACTTCAGCCTCCGGTAGAGATGGAGGTTCAGTTGCTGGTGCAGGACGAGCTCAGGCTCCAGGGGAGGGTCAGAGCCAGAGAAAGAGAGGAAGGAGCCCAGCTGACAAAGAAAACAAGCGGCTAAAGAGGTAAGGCATTGATTTACCGCTTTGCCCCCATCAATCTAGCCGTTTCCATGTGGGGCCAAAGCCAACCCAAAGAAGCAAGGATTTTAGGTGTAATGCACTATTCTTACCAATGAAACAAAAATGGAACACTAGGTTGCTGAGGAACAGAGTTTCAGCCCAACAAGCAAGGGAGAGAAAGAAGGCATACTTGAATGAATTAGAAACAAGAGTCAAAGACTTAGAAAAGAAGAACTCTGAGCTTGAAGAGAGGCTTTCCACGCTGCAGAATGAAAATCAGATGCTTAGACAAGTATGCTATAATTCCATAATATATATTATGCTTATTTTTCTCATAACTCTTCACTTAGCTATAATTACAAGGAATTATGCGCATAATCAGCTTATCCTTTTCATATTAGTGAAGGGGAAGGAGTTAAAGGGGAAAAGAAAGGTCATGGGCTTATCATTGGTGGGGTATGTGGGCGAGCCCACGTCCTTCATGACTGATCTTTTGTTTGATATTTGTTCTTGTAGCTATTTATTCAGAACCCATTTGTATCACAATCACTGATATTAATTTCCAAACTTGGGCTAGTGTGTATTAGAAGTTGTAATGCCACATGTCCAATGACCCTATCAATGTGATGCATGTGACATGTTAAAATTGCATTAAGCATTCTGCAAAACCTTCCCATTTTCTTTGTCATTTTACTGCTGCCGACCACAACGTTTGAGAAATCAAACGTGGATTTTGATACAGAACCTTGGTTTGGTAATTGGAGTTTAGGTTAGGATTCTTGGTGGTGGGTCGGTCTATCGGCGTGGCTGCTGCAGCATACCATGAGAGTTGGGACCTACTTGGCAGCATAAACATCTCTTTTATAGATGACTCTTCTTGATTTTTTGTAATTGTGCTCCACCTTGGAGAAAAAAATCAAATCTTTTCTCTGTGAATAGGCCTTTTATCTGGACCCCATCAGATAGTTTCAACTGGGTCCACCATGCACTTCCTGACACACTGAAATTTCATGTATACCAAGTCTGGAAACAGCTACTAGCAAGTGCCAAGTGGCTGTGAAATCCAGAATATGGATGTGTGGAATCCTAGTATATAAAACTTGTGATATTGGATTGTTTTGTTGCAGATATTGAAAAATACAACAGCAAGCAGGAGAGGAGGAAGCAGCAATGGCAGTGGAGATGGTTCTTTATGAATGAGAAATTTAGAGGTGATTGTGAAAGAAGTGGGTATGAAGGCAATTTCATTCATTTGTACCATGTTCTTCAAATCAAGAGCTGTATTTTTCCACAAGTTGTTGAGACGTCTTATTGCCTATGCATCATGGAGAGAGAGTAGTTCTGTGCCTTCCACTAATAAACAATGCTTAGATTGGCCCTCAAGTTTCCATCAAATCAGAAATCAAAATTTATCATCAGGGTTGTTCAAACTTGATCATCATCATCAATCGAGTGGTTACTGATAATTATATTATACACCACATTGATTTGTTTAGTTTAATATATTGTAATTATATTTTTCAAAATTATTTTTTCCATTACATAAAATTAATTTTCTATCAATTATAAATTACATATTCATTTATTAATGAATATGTATTTATTTATATTTCTGAAATTCAATTTAATAATATAAAAATATTTAATTTTAATAATAAGTATCATGAAAATTATTTTTAATTTTTTTTTTAAAGTGATTAATACAAACGGAATTAATTTCATTACTAAATAATTTTTTTAATATGTACTAAAAAAATATGTCTGGGGTTATAAATGTAAATTCGAGGGAAAGTTTTGAGTCCACCGACAGCCACTGGAACAGCCAAGTGAAGCTACCGACAATTACCGGTAACTCATATGTGCAAGGTGCATACAGCTGGGAGAAATATTCAACTGTTGTCCCTACCTAGACAAATAATGATAAGCGGTAATAATAGTAGTACGTGGCATAATGTGATTGGAAAGCTTGTGGAATATTTACTTGGCAAGAGACAATCTCGTAGTCGTAGTTACACGCCATTGAGCTCACGTAAGTGTGTCTGTGGGTTAGTTAAAACGGGAAAGCGACCTTATAGCTGTTCATGCGGCCTACGACTGACTCTGAGGGCTCCTCCTCTCTTACAAGACTTTCAGTTCTATGGGAACCGGTTGAGCCGGTAAATACAAACAAAATAAAATAACATGAAAAGGAAGTGATAAAAGGACAAGCATTGATAGCTAGAGTGATAGCTGGAAGGAGAAGGGGGGATGGCGTATTGAGTGGGCGAAGAGTTCACAGACCATCATTGCTCTTGGTTTTCCATAGCCAAGGTCCCTGAGTACACGAACCATCAATAGTATTACATCTGCTACTGCACTTCCATCGAGATCTGATTTGTTTCTGTTTTGATAATCCTGGACAATACACTCCACCATGGAAGCCAATGCGGGCATGGTGGCCGGTTCCTACCGGAGGAACGAGTTGGTTCGGATTCGCCACGATTCCGATAGTGGGGTTTGTGCTCTTAGCTTACCTTTTGGCCTCCCATTTTTCTTTGATTTTTGGTTTGTTTGACTGTAACTTTCCTTGCTTTTTTTGTTTGCGGATCTGAGTGTTTACTCTTCGGGAGTGACTTTTTTAGCTCAAATTCTGTGGTCTTTTTCATGTACTTGGAAATTGGATGGTGGGTCTTTGTTATTTTTCGCAATTCAGCTCCGATAGTTAACTGATTGATCAGCAATAACACCTAAGCCTTAATCCTTTGGGTCGGTTATATCTTTCACTGATTGATACTGATTTTTATTTATCGAGCATTATTATGTTTAGATCTGCTTGCTAACACTTACAGGGAAAAGTGAGTTTTCAGTTGGATGTTGAATTCTTTTAGTTGGATCCGTGATCATATATTATTCTTAATATTTCATTTTGATATTCATTTTAACGATTGTCTCTGGAGTAGTTATTCCTTTCTTTTTGAACACATTGTGATTATTTGATCTGATAGTTGTGTAAGACGAGTTTGAACTCAAAATTTTGGTGTTTATGCCTTAATTTGGCAGATTTTGCGATTTGGGTTCGAATTTAAAGTTGTCTTCTGATTATCTTTCTATCATTTACTCTGAAAGTTGAATGGTTTCTTTGGTCAGTTGTATAGATGTCACTATCATAGTTTTGATTTGATTGTGGGATCTTTTCGAGGAAATGTGTCTATTTGTTTGATGTATTCGTATTTATAAAAACTAATCAGCCACCATGTTGTTAACTTGAGATTATGATAGTTTACTTTGCTCAGTTATGTCTGGTACCAGCCATCTGAGATCTACTTATAAACTAAATGAAGTTGTTGTGGCATTTCTGTTTATCCCTCTTAGCTTGATATGTTTGTAATTGTTGTACCTGTATGTATAGATAATACCTGAGGTTTTTCCTTTTAAGATTAAGAGCATTAATCATTGCAAAGTGTGCAAGCCAGATTAGGCACCAAGCACAATGGAAGATGTTTGATGGTTGATGTAGAATCAGCAGAACAAAGGGAAGAAATAATTCTTAGATGGTGGAGACTAGAAGATGAGAGACACATTCTCAATTTATTAGCATGGAGGAAATTGAAATTATAGGAAAATATACCTAGAGAACCTAGGCCTATATATGGAGTATATGCTTATTAACATAAAGAATTAGGAATTAATTAGGAATAAAAAATGACAAATTGCACAGAATTCTGAATAAAAACTGTGTAAATTTCTTATAAAAGATAGGTAGTCCCAAAATCCCTAGAATTTCCTACATCATTCTCCTTTAGCGGATGAGAATACGACTTTGGGAAGTTGAATTGCAAATAGTAATCTAGGTTAGAGGGATCCAGAGTTTGAAACTATTCGACATTAATCCAAGTAGCATCGGAATGACCATACCACTTGACAAGAGATCTTCAAAAAACCACCACGAGAGGAAGTAACAAACTCATCATCTAGCATGGTGTCAATGGAATCTCTTTGTTGAGGAAGAGATGGTAACTTTGGCACATGTTGACTACAAAAACTCTAGAAAGCGAAGCTGAACAGCAGTGAGAACTGAAGTTTTTCTTTTTCTCCTTTTTTCTTATGTGAAGAAAGTGGCTTTGTGATGGTCCTAATTCCTTTTGATTATTTTCCCTTTAGAATTCTTGTTTCCTAACTTGGCTGACTTTGAACTTGGAGAATTCTAGTTTCCTAACTTACTTTTCTTTCTAATGGGCTTCTGGCTTCCAACCTCATAATTCATTTGTGGTTCGAAGTTGCTTAATTTTATGAAGAAAATTGGAATATGTTGGTGATTTTGTGCATGTGGCTAGTACAGCTGATTATGTGCTTTCAGAATTTTAATTGTTGCATTGTTTGTGGATTAATGCAGCCAAAACCTCTCAAGAATTTGAATGGTCAAACATGTCAGATCTGTGGTGATAATGTTGGATTCACTGCCAGTGGTGACACATTTGTTGCTTGCAACGAGTGTGCCTTCCCAGTTTGCCGTCCTTGTTATGAGTATGAGCGGAAAGATGGGACTCAATCTTGTCCCCAGTGCAAGACTAGGTACAAGAGGCATAAAGGTTAGGTTCTTTATGTTTGTCTTTAGCATGCTCTATATGTTGCATTTTTGGTCAAATATCAGCTACTTTTGCCTGTTTATTTTCAGGGAGTCCTCGGGTGGAGGGAGATGAGGATGAAGATGATGTTGATGATCTAGAGAATGAATTCAATTATGCCCAAGGCATTAGCAAGACTATACGCCAATGGCAGGGTGAAGATGTAGATCTTTCATCATCATCCAGACATGAATCACAACAGCCAATTCCCCTTCTTACAAATGGGCAGCCGGTAAGCAAATTGGACAAATAACATGCCTGGGCCTATTACCAGATGTTAGGCATGATGCTTGGGTCTTAGAATAATCTACTGATTGATATGCCTATTACCAGGTTTCTGGGGAAATTCCATGTGCTACACCCGACACCCAATCTGTGCGAACTACATCAGGACCCTTGGGCCCACCAGAAAAGAATGTTAACTCATCTCCTTATATTGATCCAAGGCAGCCAGGTAATCAAGTAAACAGAATTTATGTGCCCAATATTTCTAAAAAAAAGGTTCTCTACATCACTATTGTGTTTTGAGCCATTGCAGTTCCTGTTAGGATTGTGGACCCATCTAAGGACTTGAATACTTATGGCCTTGGCAATGTTGACTGGAAGGAGAGGGTTGAGGGTTGGAAACTCAAACAGGAGAAAAATATGATGCAGATGACCAATAGATACACTGAAGGAAAGGGTGACATGGAAGGCACAGGTTCAAATGGGGAAGAACTCCTAATGTGAGCATCTTTTGCAAAGAATTCATTTGGTTTCTTTAAAGTCATACTGATAGTTGACACATAGGAGCACACTTAAGCCATTTTATTTTATATGCATAGTTTAACATGTAATCATTTTATGTTTCGAGAAGCATATTAACTTGTATTCCCAAATGTTTGAAGCATGTATTAACTTTCAGATGCTTTTAAAAAGGGTTGAATAATTTCCTCCACTAAGCTTTTTTTTTTGTTGTGGTATTCTTCAATATATATCACAGGGCTGATGATGCTAGGCAACCTTTGAGTCGCGTGGTGCCTATTCCTTCCTCCCATCTGACCCCATATCGTGTAGTAATCATTCTCCGGCTTATTATTTTGGGCTTCTTCTTGCAATATCGTGCAACTCATCCAGTGAAAGATGCATACCCTTTGTGGATAACATCAGTTATCTGTGAGATTTGGTTTGCCTTGTCTTGGCTTTTGGATCAGTTTCCAAAATGGTGTCCTATCAATCGTGAGACCTACCTTGACAGGCTTGCTTTGAGGTTTGTAAAATCCATCTGGATGCTAATATTTGTTTTTATTGAAACAAGAGTATGATTGATAAAGGGAGTAAATGGCATATTTTTTATTGGATTTAATGTGCTGCAGATATGATCGTGAAGGGGAACCATCACAGTTAGCACCCGTCGATGTCTTTGTTAGTACAGTGGATCCCCTCAAAGAACCTCCTCTTGTTACAGCAAACACAGTCTTGTCCATACTCGCTGTTGATTACCCTGTCGACAAAGTATCTTGCTATGTTTCAGACGATGGTTCAGCAATGTTGACATTTGAAGCACTTTCTGAAACTGCAGAGTTTGCAAGGAAATGGGTGCCCTTCTGCAAGAAGCACAATATTGAACCTAGGGCACCTGAGTTTTATTTTGCACAAAAGATTGATTATTTGAAGGACAAGATACAGCCTTCTTTTGTGAAAGAGCGTCGGGCAATGAAGGTAAGTCATAAAGATAGATACTTTAGGTTATATCTTATGCCTCTCTATTTGTTTGGCTCAAGTGATCTAGCATTTTCTACATGTTTTCAACATTTTTTTTCATAAAAATGAAGGTAATTGTTTGTTGCAGAGAGAATATGAAGAATTCAAGGTGCGGATTAATGCCCTTGTTGCCAAAGCACAGAAGATGCCTGAAGAAGGTTGGACAATGCAGGATGGCACTCCTTGGCCTGGAAATAATCCTAGAGATCATCCAGGAATGATTCAGGTATTATTGTCATTCCTATATGTATTGGTGGTCATGACTCTTCATATTCTTACACAATTATATACCTTTTCCCCAATGGGAAAAACAGGTATTCTTAGGGCACAGTGGGGGCCTTGATACTGATGGAAATGAGCTACCTCGACTCGTTTATGTTTCTCGTGAGAAGAGGCCTGGCTTCCAACATCATAAGAAAGCTGGAGCAATGAATGCATTGGTTTGTCATCTTAATGCCTCTTATCTAATCTGTGTTGCAATTTGGTCTATGATTGTTGTCGCAGATAATGATGTCAGGATGCTTATTTATCTGTGTACTGACTAACAACTGTTCAATAATTTTCCCTTCTTTACTTCAACAAGAGAACTGTGGTGCTTATGTGCTCTGTGATTTAGTTCTAGATAATTGATCACCAGATTGAGTGGTCGACCTGTACCAAATTGCTGTTTGTGCTAAACCTGATTTTTCTTCTGATCTGGTTTATGTTTGTGTTATTGTAGATTCGAGTTTCCGCTGTCTTGACAAATGGTGCCTATCTTTTGAACGTCGATTGTGATCATTACTTCAATAACAGCAAAGCTCTTAAAGAAGCAATGTGTTTCATGATGGACCCTGTCCTTGGCAAGAAAACGTGTTATGTACAATTCCCTCAGCGTTTTGATGGCATTGACTTGCATGATCGATATGCCAATCGCAATATTGTGTTCTTTGACGTATGTGACAGTCCATTTATTGTAATCTGCAATATATTTTCCCTTTCTATTGTGGCAATTTTCTAATGGATCTCATTTGTGTTATATTTTTTAGATCAACTTGAAAGGGCTAGATGGCATCCAGGGCCCTGTCTATGTGGGAACTGGTTGTTGTTTCAACAGGCAAGCTCTATATGGTTATGATCCAGTTCTGACAGAGGAAGATTTGGAGCCAAACATTATTGTCAAGAGTTGTTGTGGATCAAGAAAGAAAGGAAAAGGTGGTAATAAAAAGTACATTGACAAGAAGAAGGCAATGAAAAGAACGGAATCCACTGTTCCCATTTTCAATATGGAAGAGATTGAGGAGGGTTTTGAAGGTTTGTTTTCCATTCTATTTAGTCTCAATTTCATTTTTAATAAATATAAGCATAATTTCTGTAAGGATTGAGTTTCAGTAATTGCCTTGTTCATGAACATGATTCATTTTACATATGCATGGGCAGTACTTTTTACTGTGTTTCTTGTATTGGACCATTATTTAAAAAGCTCTCTTTAATTGCATTCTGTCATTTGCTTCTCCAAGTTGTTTTGTGTTTCCTTTTTCATTGTCAATTTAAGATATGCTGTAATTTGACTGAAATTAATGGTGGCAGAAGACTTTGTGCTTATGTAGCATGTTGTCAACTTATTACTTAATGTCTGCAGGATATGATGATGAGAGGTCACTTCTTATGTCTCAGAAGAGTTTAGAGAAGCGTTTTGGTCAGTCACCAGTTTTTATTGCCGCTACTTTCATGGAACATGGAGGGATTCCACCATCAACCAATCCTGCAACTCTTCTAAAGGAAGCAATCCATGTCATTAGCTGTGGTTATGAAGACAAGACTGAATGGGGCAAAGAGGCAAGTCTAACTGATTAACTTGGTGTTTAGAAAACATATTAAGTAGCTGCTTATCAATCCCAACTAATCTCCTCTGTGTCTTTGATCACAAGTTAAAATGATCCTTTTTTGTTTGCTGCAGATTGGATGGATCTACGGTTCTGTGACTGAAGATATTCTAACTGGGTTTAAGATGCATGCACGGGGTTGGATATCTATCTATTGTATGCCTCCACGCCCAGCATTCAAGGGGTCTGCTCCTATCAATCTTTCTGATCGGTTGAACCAGGTTCTACGGTGGGCCTTGGGTTCAGTTGAGATTTTGCTGAGCAGGCATTGCCCCATATGGTATGGCTACAATGGAAGATTGAAGCTCCTGGAGAGGCTGGCATACATTAATACCATCGTATACCCAATCACCTCAATCCCGCTGTTAGCTTACTGTACGCTTCCAGCTTTTTGTCTTCTAACTGGGAAGTTTATTATTCCTGAGGTGAGCAACATATTTCATTTTCTCCTTACAACTGATCTTGGGAACGTATGTGGAGGTATGTTGATCATGGAAAGTGGAAACTTATGAATTTATTGCAACTTTATCCAGATAAGCAACTTTGCTAGTATGTGGTTCATTCTACTCTTCATCTCCATTTTTGCTACCGGAATACTTGAGCTGAGGTGGAGCGGAGTTGGCATTGAAGATTGGTGGAGGAATGAACAATTCTGGGTCATTGGTGGTACATCAGCCCATCTCTTTGCAGTGTTCCAAGGGCTTTTGAAAGTTCTTGCTGGGATTGATACCAACTTTACTGTCACCTCCAAAGCTTCTGATGACGATGGGGATTTTGCAGAGCTCTATGTGTTCAAGTGGACATCTCTTCTCATCCCACCAACAACAGTCCTGATAGTGAACTTGGTGGGTATTGTAGCTGGTGTTTCATACGCCATAAATAGCGGCTACCAGTCATGGGGTCCACTCTTTGGCAAGCTGTTCTTTGCAATATGGGTTATTGCTCATCTTTACCCTTTCTTGAAGGGTTTAGTAGGTCGGCAAAATCGTACACCAACCATCGTCATTGTCTGGTCCATACTCCTTGCTTCCATTTTCTCCTTGCTATGGGTTCGGATCGACCCCTTCACATCAGATCCTACAAAATCTGCCTCAAATGGTCAATGTGGCATCAATTGCTAGTTTGTTTCGGAGTCATTTTGTCCTTAAAAGACCACCCTGGTGTAT
>CAOGCB010044695.1:0-14718 GCA_948266635.1 Cnidoscolus chayamansa
AAGAATAACTATTTCATTGTTATCTTATTGTCATTCTCTAAACAGAACCAAGGCTAGACTTACACCATCATATAAAAACTCAATGCCTCTTTCCTTTTCCCATGCAATGGTTTTTGACGCCAATGCCTCCACCATACCTGGAAAAAGCAACTTAAAATGAGACGTGAACCAGTATCTAAAACAATGTTCACGATAATATTGTATTGCCAGTTGTAGAAAGTTCTTTAGTAATCGGATCAAAATAATAAAACCAATAAGCCTAATTGTGTCTCCATATACCTGGGAGCAGAAATTAAATAGAAAAACATCTTATTACAAGAGTTTATTGGATATATATATTTTCGATTCAAGCCATATCTAATGTTCCAAAAATAAAATCTAGCTGGTTTATCTATCTGTCAATTACAGGGAAGGGCAGGTACCTGGAAGTTTATTAACCAAAGAACGAGCTTTTTCTGCACGCTTAAGAGTAAGATGAGCTCCTCTCCCAGCATTGTATCGGTTCTCGTCCTGTACAATGCCACCAAGTAAAAATTGAGCAATAAAACTAAGTGATGGAGTAAATACACAAAGAAGTGATTTCGATAGTCAACTCTATTATACTCCTCGAGCCAGCACTCCTCGTCGCATGCACTCAACCATTTATCAATCTTTTCAAGGATTTCCTTTCTGCTAAAAGCTTCTTCCTTAACTTTAGCTATTTGAAGTTCAATCTGCTCAAGGACACTTGCAGGGTCCACATTTCCTGCAAAATCATGCACAATAAATGCTACAGTGCTACACGGATTAAAGGGTTAGTTTGATATAATTCCAAGATACAAGAAAAATACCAGACCCTATCTCTTCTACGGCATATTCAAGTGCAGTATCTGCTTCTGGAACCATATGCGTCTTTCTACAGATCTCTTCTAGCTCTGTCCTCTTCTTCAGAACAAGATCTTTCATTTTGCTTGATTTCAACTCTTCCAGTCTTGAGACTTCTGTCTCAACCTGCAATTAATTCTTGT
Source organism: Cnidoscolus chayamansa (assembly GCA_948266635.1). Taxonomy (NCBI): domain Eukaryota; kingdom Viridiplantae; phylum Streptophyta; class Magnoliopsida; order Malpighiales; family Euphorbiaceae; genus Cnidoscolus; species Cnidoscolus chayamansa. The sequence continues at coordinate 1,008 of CAOGCB010044695.1, forward strand.
AAGGTTAATATCTGTTCTTTTTTTTTTTTTTTTCCTGAGATTCAAGTGTTTAAAATAACATCACTTAAAAAATCTTAAACTTTTTGCTACCCACATAATTGATGAAGTCCATAGATAGAGTGTTTGGTTCACTGATTTCATGTTCCGAAGCTGCTATGTTACATGTAACATTCTGGAACATTTGCTGCTCTTCAATTGGAGTGTCCATCAAATTCCATAGCTCCAAAATTGTGGTTGCAAGATCCTGGAGCTATAATAACTCAAAGCACACTGTTGATCAATACCGAAACTTCATGGAAGAAAGTAGGCTAAATTTACCCAAACATTACCTTCTGCATTCTTTGTATTTTGATCTCTCGCAATTTGAGTATTGTAGTAGCCAAATGTTGGATTGTATCAGTATTTATGTTCCTTGATCCATCAGTATTATCAAGACTTGGATGAATCTCACCAACTGTTTGCTGGAAATCCATACCAAGCACTAAGCAAAGTGAGTTTAAAGTATCTAGATGTTCCTGAACCTGCTTCAAGCGATCACTCTGCAAAAAGAAAGGAGAAAGTCAGAAATACTAGGAGGTACCCAGTATAATTTAAATACGGATGAAGGAGATAATCTTATACCTTCTCTTTTTGGAGTGCATGTAGCTGTCTGTGCAACTCTTCTAATTTTCTCAATGAAAGGTCAGCTTCATCAATAAAGATATGAGCAGCTGACCCATATACCTCATTTGATATCTTCTGTATTTCCTCCAAAACTTCAAGGAACTGATGTCTTCTTTCTAATTTCCTCTTACGCATCTCCTCAAGTTGTGGAAGAATCCTTTGAAGTTCTTCCTTCAAGCTTCCAGCACTTTGATCAGCCTGAAATAGCACAAACTTAGAGAAAGAGAGAACCCAATCCCAAGGTGATACTAATTTGCATAAAAAATGTAATCCCCAAAACTTTACATGTTGCTTTAAAAGAAAGAGATAAGAATACAAATTTATGCTATGTAAAAAGACTGTTAGCTGCATTGTGTTCGTAAACAAGTGAACATAAAATTTACTTAAATATGTATCATAATAGGACTTATTTGCAAATGATTTCATGTTTTATATCTTATTACGCATTTGCAAATTCCCATTTTTAATAGAAATTGACATAAGTAAACCCAGAAAAATTTAGCTGAAGATCTAGAATTCAAAATGAAAATTTTGGAGGTTTCAAACATTTAATTCATTTGCCAAATGCCTCCAAAAGTAATTTCAAATTAGTCTCATCACACATATTGCAGCGAATGGGTTATTGCTGACACAATTACAAATCTATTGTAATTCATTTATTTCTACAATGCAATGCAAGAAACTTAAAAATTGAAATTATACTTCATAATGATAAGAAAATCTATTTATAGATAACATTAATAACTCAACTCCTGAAGGGGGAAAAAAGAAGTACACTATTACTTCATTCTATTTCTAACCTGCCTAATATGTACCGGTCGCTCTCCCATAGCAGAACAAATAGCTGCAAGTTCAGCTTCAGAATCAGCAATTGCTTGCCTTAACTGAGCTCTATTCCTGTTTGCCTGATCCACCTTTCTTCTGTATACTTCAAGACATTCTTGTTCAAGTTCAAGCAGCATTCTATCTCTCTCGGTATCAGACTCCCCAACCTCATCCCAAATGACCTGATTTCATGATAGAAGAGAAAATAAGAAGAATAAGAATAACAAATTTCAGCAACTGTAATCAGAAAAAGACCATTTGATATCTTTTATCTTAAAATTCTATGAACCTGCAACTCAAAAAGAAGGGATCCACAGGTTGTTTCCACTTGCAGAAGCGGATCATTCTGAATATTAGACATGATAACAAAACCTGTGCCTGCCCAACAAAATAGAAAAAGTTAGTTTCCCTGGGGCAGATCCACATTGACTAGATATGAATCAACACTTATATAAATATCAAACCAAGTAGGTGGACACACGAGTTTTGGTGCCTTTTTCCATACTGCAGAAAACATTTAATAAAAACAACAAACAAATATATTCTGTTTTGTTAGCTATTTTATGCCCAGAAACTTAGAATTAAGTATCATGGATTTTTGGTGCGAAAAATTCCAAATCTCTAAGCATAAAGTTCCCCCTTTTCATTTGCCGGCAACGAATACCACCGAATTTCAGCTCAACCCCATAATTCAAGCGAGCAATTCCTATTTCTTCTTGGATATCGAAAAAAACCATTATCCAGGAAAAGAGAAAATTTTGAAGTTCAGCAGAACTGTTTTAGTGATCTCAGACACCGAAGAAAAGATGAAATTTATTTGATTTGTTTTTTTCTTGAAATCTTCAACATCTTTCTTAGCAACCAAATAGAAAGTTAACAACAAAGCTAAACTGGAATAGAAATGCAGTAGAAACCTGAGGACAAACCTGAACAGTAGAAGTGGGACGTAACGAGAAAATTGAGTTTGTTGCAGGAAAATGTGAGAAATAAGGTATGAAGATGTGGGAAACAATTGAGAGAGAGAGAGAGAGAGAGAGAGAGAGAGAGAGAGCCGTTTAAGGAAAAATGGACCGTTAGAAGAGCGAGTGCTAAGGATTTTAAAATTTTGTCTTTGTTTTTAATGATGGTTGAGTTTGGATTCCTTTGGAACCAAAGATGATTTGAATTTCAAAATTCCCTCAGCGGAAGGATGTAATACTCTGCGACCACTCTTCACATTCCGTTAAATATAGAGGCCCTGGTTCTTTTTCAATCTGACGCTCCAGATTCTATAATGTGATGATGATTGGATCTAGTATAGACCAACATCACAACGCCACATCAGCTTCAAGATACACGAAGGATCGATCGATACACTTCATGATCTCGATTTGGACATGTGCTAAGGGGCAGAAAGCAGACCTTTTTTTTTTAATTACAATAATATTAAAATATTTAATTTAAAATGGATATATATATATATATATATAATTATGGGACGGTGGAAATATTTATTATATTTAAAATATATTGAATAATAATAATAATGATAATGTTTATTACATATTTACATTTAATATTTAAAAAAAAGTATTAATTTTTTTATTAATTCAACTTAAATCTAAACTTAAATCATCTTAATTCAACTTTGACCCTAAATAAATACTACATATTAATATAAGTAATCAACACATATACTGTAACAGGTAAAGAAAATTTTTATTAAATTAAATTAAATTAACTATAAAAAAAATAAAATAAAAAGAAATTGAAAATAATTATAAATATGAAATTTCTTATTAAATTAAATTAATATGAATTAGGATCCACATCTCTCCCTAATTCAAAAGAGATAGGTGGATTAATACTTAAAACATTTCACCTATTAGCGAATTAGAAAAATAGCTTCCTTTGGAGGCAATTAAACATATTTAATCAATTTCTACACAACTCGTTTGCCATCCTTCAACACAGAATTAGAAAAAACCACAACTGAGTCCTCGTGAAATTAGGGAAGATCTTGAATCACCATATTTTATTCTCGTATCTTCCTTTTTAACCAAGAGACATGAAAGACAAGATGAATACTAGTTTACGGAGAAAGTTGTAGCTTATAGGAAACAAAACCAACTCTAGCCAACAACTTGCTAATAAAATTTGATAGAAAGCTTTAAATGCTTTCTCATTGCCAAAGAAGTCTATAGATAACGTTAGAGTTTGAGATAAACCCAATCACCTAAAATAAATTCCCTTTCAAATCTCTTATTATCGGCATATTGGTTCATCCAATATTGAGTTTGCACCAAATTATTTTTTATAACATGGGGCATCTGTTACTTGGTTTGCAATAGATTAGCTATTGCTCACATTGCAAAGTCCTCACTTAGAAGCATAACCAAGGAAGAGAGTTTATAGCCACATAATGCCTCAATAAAGGACATTTTAGAGCAATATGATGATTAGTATTGTACCATGATTCTGCCACAGGTGACCAAATCAACTAAAATTTAGGTTTTTGAAAAATCAAATATTTAATATACCTTTCCACACACTGATTCAACTTATTCGATTGTCCATCAAACTAGGGATGATAGGTAGAACTATAGGCCAATGTAGTGCCTAACTTTTTAAACAGTTCCTTTCAAAATAAGATGGTAAAAACTGTCCCTATCTGACACAATAGTGGAAATCAGACTATGCAATTTGTAGATACTATCTAAAAATAGTTGAGTTATACTAGTAATAGTGAAAGGATGTTTAAGAGTAAGGAAATGAGTATACTTAGTAAATATGCAAATTATTACTAAGATGGTGTTCTTCCCTTTAAACCTAGGGAGCTGCTTTATAAAATCCATTGATTTTGCGATGCTTGAGAAGGAACTGGTAACAGTTGTAAAAAACCTAGGGAAGCATAATGTTCACATTTACATCTATCACATGTGTCACAACATTTGATCTAATCTAAATAAATCCTGAAAATACTAGGCCAATAGAAGTGCCTCTTTAGTTGAATATAGGAAGTATTAATATCAGGATTCTCCCTATCTAAGAATTATGGTACAACTTTAATAGCTACTCCCTTAAAAAAAAAACCTTGACTGCCTATTTATAGTTTCCCTTTATAATGCAATATTCCTTGCTCAAGTGAGTAGCTTGGATGAGCATGAGGATCTAAGGAGAGTTGAGAAATTAGTTTTATAGCATGTAATAGCTCTTAGCTAATTATTGCATCTAAATAGGTTGCATAGAAGAATGAGTAGATATTAAAGTGGTAGTAGAGCTAGTTGAAACTCTAAAAAGACTATATGCTACTTTATTTTCACTACATTTCCTATAGAGAATTCTATATTTGAGCCCTAATAATTTAGAAATCCCTTTAACTTGTAGATTAGTGTGCAACCTCTACTCCAATAAATATTTGATATTTTCATGATCAGTGTAACACCCAATACTTTTTTGACATTGAATTCTAAGTTTTTAGTCGGTATATTCATATAATATTAAAAAAACCAGGCCAGAATAGTGATTAAGGTTTAAAATATTAAGTTAAAAGAGTATAAGGACTAAAATATAATTAATGAAAGTTTTAAGGACTAAAATGCAAAGTGGAAAAAGAAGCAAGGATCAAAGAGAAAATTCAGCTAGGGCAACATCTACAAAGCCAAGTTTAACCACCAAACACAAATATCAATCACCGAACCTTAGCTAGCTAAAGCCACTATAAATAGTGGTGGTAGTAGGCCAAATGTTGTGCAAAAGTTGAAATTCTCTCAATTGACTAAAATTTTGCAAAGACTTAACTTTACCAAAGCTCAAGCAAAGTATAGAAAAATTGAAGTGAAAGAGATAGGAATAAAGAGATTTGAGAATAAAGAAAGAAAAAGAAAAAAAAAAAGGCTCAACTAGCTTATTAAAGAGAGTCAATTTGAATCCATCATGCCGAAATTCTTCAAATCTGGGTTAGTCAATGTTAAAATGATGAATTAACAAAGAGTATATGACATGCAAATGGTTTAAGTCATGTTTAAGGTGATATTGCTAAAAGATGATAAAAATGTCAAAATGATTAAAGGAAATCAGCGATGCATGTGCAAATGAGTTGTGTAGGTGCTAAATGCACTAGAAAGCCACGTAATATGCTTGCATGTAGCTTAAATGTTGAAATCAAGTGAATGTATAAAGTTAAAGTTTATTGAAGATTATGTAAATGATGAATGTTGAATTGCATGTTGATGAGTTTTTGGGCGACTTCCATTCTAGTGTCTAATTTCCTTTGCTGATACTACAAGCTAAGAAAATAAATCTCATTCAACAAAAAATCATGTTTATTGAACTTGGTTCACAACTTTTTCCCTCATGGTCTGCAATATACTCTGAAGTGTTTGCCATGCTACTCTCTATTCGTAGAATATACCAATATGTCATATATAAACACTATGACAAACTAGTCTCGATATGAATGGATAAATCAGTTCATTAAGATCATGAAGGCTGCTTGGGCATTTTAGCATCCTAATAGGCATGACCGAAAACTTATATTGTCCATGCTTTTTTGAAGCCATTCTTTTAGATATTTGTTTCTACTATCTTCATTTAATGGTACTTTGATCTCATATCAATCTCGAAAAATATACTTTTTGTGACACTCGGTACCTCTATGATGCTGAAATTCGAGTTATAGACCAAAATATTCAAAGAATATATGGAAATCAGATCGGAAAGGCGATTTGGGGATGAAAAGATGAAATTCAAAGTTTAAAGGATGTAAAAGTAAGTTTGAAACAAAGGGATTTTAATGACAATTGGCTAAGGAGGCCTGTACACTTAGGTTCGATCATCTAACTAATGGTTCAACCATCGAACCCTGCCTAGCCAACCCTACTATACAAGGGGTGGCAACTCGGTAGAGATGAGTTTTATGCTCATTAACTCTCTCTCTCAATCCCACTTCAACACCCTAGAGACAAAGTGGAAGTAACCCTAAGCTAAAGAAATGAGTTTTAAAGAAATCAAAGAAAGAATCAAAGGTTTTGGTAAGGAAGACAAAGAAGATTGACAAATTTCAAGAAAAATGAAAGTTTCACCGGTTTAATCTTCTCAAATATGTTTGGTTGCTAACTTGAGAAGTGTGTGTTGATGTTTTGTGAAAGTGGAATTGCACGCATGAATTGTAAATGGGATTTCCATTGAATTTATGTAAGATTGATAAACTTTGAATGAACTCTTAGATTTAAAGTAGAAAATGTTGTTTTGAATAATAGTTGATGAAAAAGACATTGAAAGGTTTAGGAAATGGATGCATGTAATAAGAAATGGTTTAAAAAAGTTTCTATGTTTTAAAGTTATGTTTAAGTTGATGTTAAAATGAGAATTGAATTACATGTTGATTTGAATGTTGTGATTGTGTTTATTAGAGTTGAGGAAAGTCGAAATGTGTTTAGAAGTGTCAAAATAAACTATTTATAGGCTTTGTTTGACAAGATTAAACCTTATGCAAGCTCGATTTTGGCATTCTGTCCACACCTAGGTTCGACAGTCGAAGGAAGAGTTTAGCTATCTAAACTGGGTTTCTATCGAGGCATTATTGGCAGTTAAAGAATGCTGCTAATACATTGGTTTGCTCAGCAAGGCAAAATTGTTCAGCTGCCCAAGGTGGTGTCGAATGATAGGACAAGGAAATTTGGGTTTGATCTTCGGTTGTTGAATAAGGATCCAAAAGTAGAGTTTTGTCTTTGTACAAGGACTCTTTAGCTGTTGAACCTTGCCACTGAAAGTTCTCTACCAGCAACTTTACATAAGTTTCAAATTATGACTCGATGCTATGTTTATGTGATATTATTATGGAATTATGAGAAAATTTTTAGATTGTGTAAATGGTTCAAAGGTCGGTCTCTAACCCCGAAGTCAATCATTTGTAGTATTAAACATTGGGGCTTAGGGACATCAATGATAGACTGAAGGCAATTTATACACATTAGTACATGTGAGTAGATGTTAATTTTATGAGAATGATGATACAGAAACAAAAGAAATGTTATAATATGATTCATGCATCATGATATTATAAGGTGAATGCGTAAGACTCACGAGTAAACGTGCATTACTTCATGATATAAAATGATCGATGTGTGGTGATTGTGACTCCATTATGAGATGGATATAGGTAAGTCCAAGGTGGCCGAAAGGAGCCCTTGGCGATATACGTTATGTATAATGATGTCTTGAGAAGCCATTTTGACAATCGAGCATAATAAAATGCTGAGGAGCTGCTTCAGCGACCAAGCATAATGTTTAATGAAGACCTGAGAAACTTCTTTGATAGCTGAGCATGAAGGTCTTTGGTGACAAAATCACCTTATGTGAAATGTATGACAATGTTGCATTCACAAGCATGAAATAAATGTAAATGAATGATTAATTGAACATCTAAGAAATTGTTTATATATCTATTCACTAAGTTGTGTCAAGTAGCTTATCCTCTTCCCTATTTTCTTGATTTTATAAGCTTGTAGGTATTATAAGAAAGGTCTACATAAACTCTAGACATGTTCCTAAGAAGAAAAATGTGCTTGTTCCTCTAGGCAAATATAAATGTAAAGGTAACGTAAAGAATGAATGTTAATGGATCTTGATCTCAAATATGATTTGTAATGCTTTAATGGAAATGCTTATCATTAAGGCATGTACGTTATGATGATCATGTTATGGAGCAACAAGATATATGATGATGCATGTGATGATGGGGATTTAATTATCATGTATATCATTTACATGCCTTATAATGATGCTAATGTTTGAGACCTAGACAAAGTTAATGTGTTTTATTATGATTATGAATAGGTAATGTCAGACTTGTTAGGGTTCCGGTGACCTTCGAATTGTTAGCACATTAATGCCGATAATAATATGAAATTCGAGTTGTTACAGATTGGTATCAAAACCTCAGATTTAACATGATCGAACCTAGAAGAGATGTAAAAGTTTATAAAACGTAAGGGTCAAACATTATAGAAAGTACACATCAAATAAGGAGTCAAATGTCAAATGTAATGTACATGATGACGTATATGTTATGCATATGAAATGAATATTGATATGAGATGTCATGTGAGTTCATGTGGTGACACTTGAACTATTTATTATGATATTAGTGTGTTTGTCTTTTTTATAAAAGTTAAAATGAGATGTTTTAATAGCTTTACTGGACTGTTAGGATCTCCACTCGAGCATGAGGGGATGGAGTGTAAAATCCCAAACCATGTAACCTTGAGATAGACTAGAATATGTAAATTTCTTATATAAAATGAATATCGAATAATTATTATGTGCTTTGATTTGTTAAATGCAATGTAATTAAACTATAATAAAATAATGATTAAAAACCCCAATTGAAAACCTTATTGTAATCTTAGAAATGGAAAAAAGAGTTAAAGGTATGAGAATAGGTATCTAGGTCATGGATGGTTGGGCTTTAAGAGGGCGACATAATCAAGATATGGGAGGTAAGGTCTTAGTTTGACATGGTGAGAAAGAGAAAAGGGTTATCATGGTTAAGTTTTGTGTAGGATGAGGGAAGAGTGGACAATTCCTACACCACTTGATTCTGTGTGACTCACGGTCAAGGTGGGCGAGATAAGAAGGTAGATTGATCAAGCATGGCTCGGTTATAGATGGGTTATCTCAAGTAGGAAGGAAGGAAGGTGAGAGAGGGAGGAAAAGGGGTGACCATGTTTCAGTCGTCAATGTGGCAAGCTAGGTATGGTACATGGAAGTCTAGGTATAGACAATGTAAAGGATAGTTAAATCAGTTTTAGTGAAATTTAAATAGGGATATTAAACATAAACCATAGACTAAGAAGTGCCGACTCACCTTGGCCCTCCATCTATCATAAAAGAGAAGATTAGTGGCAACACCATTTAACCTAAATGTTCCACCTATCTTAAGTGAGTGATTAAGTGGTAGAAATAAGGGATAAAAGGGCTTAAGCTTCCATTACTTTCTATTTTGGAGAGAGAAAGGTTATTAGAGTCTCTGAGTGTTTTCCCTCAACTTATGATAACTTGAAGTACAACTTAATCTTAAATAAAGTTAGTGGAAGATTAAACTAAAGTTATAAAGGAAGCGATGAAAGGAAAGGAGTCACAGTCTAAAGGCTTCTTTAAGCCATTGTCGTGATATAAGAGGGAAAAAAGGAAAGGGAAAAGGAAGAAAATAAAAGGAAAAGGAAAAGGAAAAGGAAAAGGAAAAACTTTTGAAATAGGTTAGGTTCTATTAATGTTAGGTAATATAAAAGTTTCATAATTTATGTTAAGAGAAAATTTTTATTTGATGTTTAGGTTTGATTATTTCACGAATACTATACTTGATGACTTTAAATTCTATATGATAAATTAATGAAATTGAGTTTTGTTAAATGGAAAATAGGTTTAATGAGTGTTCAAAATGCAAAAGTATTGAAAAGATAACTTAAGGTTTAAAGGATATTTTATTTTACTACATGTAGGTTCAAGAAAATAAGAGTTGATTCGAGGCTTGAAGATATGCAGTGAAAGGAAGCATCATAACTGGTCTGTCTTTCATATTGAAATTACGTTTTGGTATTTTGGCATGTACACAGTGTTACAGGTATTAAGATTGTAAATATTGTTGTTAAATTAGTAATGACTAACTTGTAATGAAAATGGAGTTTATAAATAGAATGGAAATTGAAGTTGATATTTTATTATTAGTATTTAAATAGAGATTGTTTCATATGGTTTAACAAATTATATGCGTCATGAACGTAAGAGTGGCAAACCCTATCCGGGCTTTCCACAGTTCAGGTAGGGGAGCTACAATCAATCAAAAAGATTGTTTAGTTAAGTAATACAACATTAGTAAAATAACTTTAAAGGATAAAAGAGATAGAGTTAAGAGAAATCAAACACAATAAATTTATAGTCGTTCGGTAATGCAGTCTACATCCATTCTTCTTAAGCTTCCTTTTGAGAATTTTATCCACTATGTTCTCTTTTTCCAAGCAAGAGAATAACTAGTTACAATCACTCAGCTTCACAAGTGCTTGATCAACCTTTACAAGTTTGATATACCTCAAACTTCTTTAGGCTTTCACAGGTGCTTAAGAACCTTGCAAGTTTGGTATCCCTTCAAACATCTTTAAGCTTTTACAGGTGCTTAACAACCTCTCTAAGTTTGATTTCCCCTCAAACTTCCTTAAGCTTACAAAGGTGCTAACAACCTCTTCTAAGTGATGTCCTCTCACTTAGACAACCTTAAATAGGTATTAAAAAGAAGAATAATCACTCTTTTTGAACTGAGATATAGATAAATGAACTATTAAGAAGAGAGAGATGAATATGCAAATGAAGCACAAGATAATGAATGAAGGCTTCAAAACAAGGATCTTAAAGTTCTCAAAGATGTGGCACTTTTTTTAGTTGCAGAGTGGAGAAAATGCTTGTTTATATAGGGGAGATGAAGGCCTTGAGATTCCTACTACAAAAAGGACAAACAACTAGTTTTCTACTCATTACAATCTTAGAAAATGTGCAGTCTAAAAGTAGTTAGGCTCAGTCTAAAATTAGTTTGCTAAAATTGAAATCATGCGAAAGTAGATTGCTAATTTTGAAAGTAGTTTGATAATTTTGAAATTAGTTTACTAATTTTGAAATTAGTTTACTAATTTTGAAATTAGTTTGCCAATTTCAAACAGTTGTTCAAAAACTAATTAGCTAGTTTTAAAATTAGTTAGCTAATTTTAACTCTTGAGCCAAAATTAGGTAGTTAATTTTAGCTTCTTCAAATAATGGTTTCCTATTTTCAAGCTAAGTTCAAAACAAATTTTAAATACCTTTAATCTTAGGGACACAATGAAAGTTTCTGAGTTTTTAAAGCATATAATTCATCATTGGCACGTGGGCTTTCTATTCTTTCACACTTGTCTTATAAAATCAAACTTAGCTTAATCTTCACTTTGGCTTTGCCTTTGTAATGTGTTATCAAAATTTTGTCCTTAGGCACATGATCCTTTCATCCATATCTGTCTTGATGATGCAGAACCCCAGCCTATTGGAGACTGAAATGACACATACCCTAGTATGATTTCTAGATTAGATAACAATTCCCCAAACTAAAGAACCCTTAATCGATTTACGATTAAGAATGCTTATTATGGATTGTTTGAATTAACATGCACAGAAACAAGATTCACACAATTGATGTACTAACCTTATTCGTCGTGCAAGATTGAGAACCAATACTCTCCTTGAAAGAAGAAATTATCATTCAATTGTTAATAATAAAAAAAATTCATATGTCATTGTCTACCATACATCATAAGAGGTCCTTATATATGGCCTCATTACAATAATTCAAAATAAATTCAAAGGCCTAAACTACCCTTAATGAAAAGGTCTTTCTGTCAAAAATCGATAAAAATTAGCGACCGTGACTATGAAATTTGCGAGTGCGACAATGCGATAAAATTACACAAAAACTATGGATTACAAGTCGCGAGCGCGACCCTTTACTTCGTGGGCACAAAATTGCACCTTGGAGAAATAGAGGCTTTGGATCCTTAGTCGCGAGGGCGACCATTGGCTTTGCGAGCGCGAAAATGCACCCTGGAGAAATAGAAACTTTGGTTCCCTATTCGCGGGAGTGACTCTTCCAGGCACGAGTGTGACTCGGTTACTGTTCACGCATGAAAAGCTGATTTCTCCTGGTTCCAATGTGGTGAGCTCAATAAGCCTTTGTCCACCCTCAGTAGCGAACATATCTTCAATCATGTATAGTTGCATGAGTCCATTAAAAGTTCCTTTGAGCTCTTTTGCCCTTGACCTTGTAATCGGACCTTGTGGAGGTGTTAGCTCCATTGACTTTAACTGTATTGTGCTCACATCAACCTTGTCCACATTTGTAACATGCTATCGTCCCAAACCTTCATAGGCCCTTATGCGACTTCCTGCATCTAGCACAAGTAGTTGATAGACTCAACTCTGAACTCAAACCCTCTCCCAAGCTAAGCTCTAACCTAACCTTACTCCAGAACTTGTTCTTCATCTACATTCATCTCATCTATTTGCCAAAGTTGCTCAAACTCCAACATCTTCTTTTCTCTTAAACTGTCTGGGAATGCCCACTTTGTAATCTCTGCAAAAATGTGTTCACGTGTCATTTGCTCTACCCAGGACTCAATGTAGACGTTGTACAACTCATTTGCCTTCTTGCATCAGAGTGTGAATCCAACCATCTCAGTAGCTCTTCTGTCATATGCCCCCGTCTCATTTGTTTTACTCATGACTGCCTTAATATACTCAAATGGATCATCTCCCTCTTTATACTTCAGAGCATCCAACTTCAGGTAGTCATTAATCTTAGTCTTGCCACTACTCCTCGAAGATGCCCTAGGTGGCTAAACTGGTAGGGCAATCAGTTTTGTAGCTGGCTATGGAAATGGTGCAATTGATGGGATTGATGAGTTTGGGTTCTCTAGTACTACCTAGGGGTAGCCATAATATGGCGGGTACATTCCGTAAGGTGGGTAAGGGGGTACATTTTGTATGTATAAGGAATGTAGGGAAGGTAATATGGATTGTTTTGTTACCCTGTGGTGTCACTATCCAGGCAACAATAACCACTCCCATATTCATAGTTCTATCGTAAAGGTACAAACCCTTATGCTAATGCATCGCCGTGACGACTAGTATACCCTTCCACTCCACCTCCAACATCCATACCCAGATTTTCATCTATGTTTCCTACATCCTCAGTTGGCAAATATCCTATAGATATTCTGGAAGGCTTTTGATATTTCACTATTTACATCAAATGACCTTCATGAGTACCTTGTATCTCCCTGTGAGCTCTTTTTTGCTCTACACCTCACAGTGGCAGTGTTAGGGAGATCCTTTTTTCCCTCATGTTTAGGAAGAACTTTTGACAAAGTAGCTGATCATCGTAATCCGCTAATATTCACTTCTATTTATAAGGCAAGATATAGAACATCATTAACATAACATTTAGTTCAAGTGTTACCATAAGAACTCACATAACATTTCACATAAACATTCATTCATATGCATAGTATACACGTGACCATATACTTAGCATATTCATCATCATAGCCATGACATTTATACATTGACTCCCTAATGGACGTGTACTCCCTATGATGTTTGCCCCATGACATTCTATAAACATTTGACATGCATTTCTAGGTTTGATCTTTTGAACCACATGCTT
>CAOGCB010045154.1:0-14445 GCA_948266635.1 Cnidoscolus chayamansa
GAGAGCTGACCAACTTCCTAATTTGGCACAATAAAGGAGATTTGACTAATGTGTTATATTAGCAATGATGCTTTTTTAAAATGTATGTTTACTAAAGTATAATTGACTTGTAATTTTGAAGAAAATGATGTGAAGTCTACAAATTGACAAATGAAGCATTGAAGACAGAAAAAAATACGATAGAGTGACAAAAAAAAAAACGATTAATGTTTTTATCTTCTGATATTTATTGAATAAATGTAATTATAAATATTTCTAAATGTTTTATCATAATTATTAATATAATTTATAATTTTTATTTATTTAAAAATTTAAAATAATTTGGCTAATATTATATAAAATGACTAATTAATAAAAACGTGTATATATAAAAATGATTTGCCATTCGTACATACCATCTCGTAGGAATTATTAATTCATGATATAAATTCTCCTTTCAATGTCAAGCCAAGGAAGGAAATCATCTAATCAGAAATCACTATTTCGAAAGAAACGGCACCGTTCTAGCAGAGTCCTTTTAAGCCTCCTCTTCTACACCACATTTTGCGTACAAGGCACGGTGCTTGGGTTGAACCTCACCTCCTTGTTCCCAATCCTACCCAATCCTTTAAAACATATGACATGAAATTTCCCAACAAACAAATGCAAAGAAGAGCTAAATTCCTGAGAGAAATGGTGAAAAGAAAAGGGTGCACATGGGAACGAGAAAACACTGTACTTATAAGCTCTTGTAAATTGGAAAGGGAACTTCTCACCAACCTTTAAAAAAAAAATGGCACTTTTTTAAGCTTCTCACCATAAAGCAAAGCAGGTGGTCCGTGATTCTTTTAGGATCTATTCAATACAATTCAATTACTTGTAACAGCATTAAAACTTGGAGCTATTCAGGCTTCTATTTTAGTTGGTGGGACACTGTTTGTCCGTTGCCTAATCTTTGCTTCCCATCATACACTCACACACGCACACTACCTGTTTTTCTCTTTCCTTCAAATGATGCTGATGATGAGAGTTAATGCTTGCATTACCCATATAATAAAAAGACGAAATCAAGTATCTTTCTTTGAGGATTAACAGCAAAGAAAGAAACTTGGATAGTAAAAAATGTTATATCTATGTTTCACCAAAGCAAAAGAGCCTATGAAAAGCAAGCAAGCAAAAAAAAAAATTTAAAAGAAAAGATGATGCTTCTTACATTTCTTAAGCAACAAATGGAAACAGTTACCTCCGTGAGACATTCTTGAATCTGAAGCAAAACAACCAAAAACATTCACCAACCTGCCTGTACACTCTAGGTTTGCTCGAATCTTCATGGAAAACCACGTCAGAAATGGATTGCTGTTAGATTTACCAACTTGCAGAAACTCCAGAATTACCATGTTGGGATATAACACCCATTTGGATCTTCTATTGGAGCTGGAAGATTGAGATCAATTAGTCCAGGCATTGATATCTCAGGCACATCTTGGTTAATCACCACAGTTCTATCCTCAGCACCTCCAACGAAATGGGACCTCTTGTGACCACCTAATGCTTGGCCTGACCGGAAAACCTTTAAGCAAAATGGGCATTCATGTACTTTTACTTTTCTCATACCCAATTTTTTCTCTGAATTCCCAGACAAATTGTGCTCAATTGGGTTTTTCTCACTGCAAAATTTGATCTTCTTACTACTAAAACTACTGCTACTTGGCAATGAGCTAGGAACACATTTAGTGTCTATGCTGTTCTCACCACTCCCATATACTCCGTCGTTACAAATACTAGCCTTTTTATGTTTGGTCCTGTGTCCTCCTGTTGTCTTTGAAGCATTGCTGTTAACAAATTCAGTATTGTAAGAGTCGTTCTTGTTTCTCTTTCTTGAATCATACTTGAATGGAGTAGCTCTATCAGCTTTATCATATCTATCTTGCTTGTTATGATCCTTCCTTACTTCCATTTTAATTCGCCTAACCCTGCTTAATCTTTTCCCCAATTCAGGATCGAAGTCCTCTTCAAATCTAGAAGCAAATTCTACTTTATGCTTCTTGAACTCATCGTTCCCAGTAAATCCATGGACAGAAATTTGAGATTCAACCCTCTTAGGTCCATTCCTAAAATACCCAGAATCAGAATTCTCAGAGTGATCATTTTCAATACACAACATTTCCTGTTGCTTTACTTTCTTCATCTCCAAAGTCGTATTATCATCATAAACACAATTAGCACCATTCTTTATGCTAATTTTCATTTTGGGAGACGATGATTTGGTCTCTAAAATCACAGAATTGTTATCTGAGGAGTCTGCAATTGAACTGATACAACCTTTAAAACCAGAATCCTTAGACAACATCATCAAACTCATTGCAACTTCTTCTTGCTCTTGCTCAATATCAGAAGCAGAAGACGCAGAACCATTGGCCAAATATAATGAAGAAGAGTAAACACCGATTGTCTTGTACCTCATCCTTTTGGATCTTCTTCGCTTACTTGGAGTCGATGTCTCAGTATCAGATTGGCTATCCATAACTTGATCTTTGAGCTTCTCAGTATGATCTGAATGATCTTCAAAGCAGTTTTTAGAGTGACAAGCCATGTGACCACAAAGAGCTTTCAGTGATTGAAACCCTTTACCACATTCCTTACACACCTTCTCTTGCAGAAAACTATTTTTGCTCGAATCCAACGAAAACCTCCTAGTCTTCTTGGGGTTCTCTCTAAGACCGTAACTAGATTGGGCACCCGCTTCAGGCTCAGAGTCCCTCTTGCTGTTGCTTCCATTAACAGAAGCAGCAAAAGACTTGATTGTGTTGAGCTTCATGTCCTCATCTTTTACATCAGTTGAATTCCCACTCCCATTCAAATGGATCCTAATATGACCACCCAACGACTTGCCACAAGGATACCTCTTATTGCAAAACTTGCATATGAACAATTTTTTCTTCGGATTTGCTTCCATGATTGATCTGATTGCACAAAACCAAAAATACCCAGTAAAGAAAGCAAGATCAGTAACTCATACCTCAGCCAGAGCCTTCAAAAATGCAGCATTTTCACGATTGAAACAAGACCCAAATTTAGGCAGAGCAGGGAAGGAAGCAGCAAAAAATAGAATCCAGATCAAGAAACAGAGAAAACAGATCACGAAGTTTATCTTCTTGGTGATTATTGATTGATCAGGAGAATCAAAAGCGTTGAGAGATGTGACAGCTTTTGTAAAGTAGAAGATGAGAGCAAGCAAAAGAGGCCCTCCAAATCCCATTCTCAAGTAGTCGCACACATTTAGCCTCGCTTGAAAGCAAAAACAAGAAAAAGAAGAGGGGAATTTTCCATAGCAAGGAAAAATCAAAGCTTTTGAAGGTTAGATGGATCGCTAAAGATGGCGATGAAGGAGGGTCTATAAGAGAAGAATCAAAGCAAAACCAAGACTGTTTCTGTTAGTTTTGGTGCTGTAGTTGGAGGAGAATTCCATGCATGGAAGCAAAACATAAAAAGGGGAAGAAAAGATAGGCAGCACGTGTAGTGAAGTGAGAACCCTTCGGTGGTGAAATTGGACGGTTAGGATTTCATGGTGACTTTTGAGGATCCCATCCCATGGAATTAAAGATTTAATAGATTCTAGATAGAGATTATTAACAAATAACTCAACTTTGCTCTTCTTCGCCTGCTCTAAACAACCCTCCAAGTGAAGGGTCAGTATCTCATATCTTTATTGCTTTCCTCATTTGCCCCTTTTGCCATGGACTCATCATCCCTCCATTATTTCAAATTAAATTAGCAAGTTTCTATGAATCTGATCTGAGGTTCACACCTTGCTAGCTTGTTCGATCGTTTCTGAAGCGACAATGGCATGTTCGATTTAGGCACTGTAATAGATTAGAATTATATTTTATTGGCATTTAATAACTTTTTAAAGTAATGATGGGATTAGATCTGGAAAATAAAGTGTTGATAGGTAGTTATCTTGAAATGTGGTGAATGGCTATAGATGATTATCACTAACAGGATATTTTGGGTTAGAGAAAATCGCTTGGTTTCTTTCTAAGCTTATAGATAGCTTAAATTGGATTTAGTTCAATTTTTATAATTATTTTAATTATATTTGAACAATATTAATCTATGAATTTCATTTAATATTATATAATTGTTATTTTACATATTAACGTATTTTTATTTAATTATTATTTTTATTTACATATATTTTAATTAATTTTACACAAACTCTAAATAAATAATATATCCAACAAGTTAAAAGTATATATAGTAAAAAAAAATCAAATTATTATTATTTTAATAATGTTAAGGTAATTATTCAAATACTATATATATATATATATATTATTATCCAAACTTGGTTATTTCATCAACCACAGGAGCAACAACAATAATAAAGCCTTAATCCCAAATAAGTTGGGGTCGACTGTATGAATCCTTTAATAAATAAACTCTCAGATAATATCACAATCGCACGCCTTAGACTCCTTCCATTACTCAGATTTTACGCCTCCATTCAAGTTTATTACTAACTAAATCCGCATCAATATTTAAGGCTCGTAAATATCTGTCTATTAGTACCTTCCAAACTGTCCTAGGTCTACCTCGACCTTTCTTAGCCCCATTAACCATCAGATTCTCTCCCTTGTAGACCGCCGCATTGGGAGGTCTCCGTAAAATATGCCCAAACCATCTAAGTCTTTCTTCTCTCACCTTATCACCAACCTCCGCTACCTGTACTTTATGCCGAATATGTTTATTTTTAATTTTATCCAATCTAGTATGGCCACACATCCATCTTGACATTCTCATTTTTGTTACGCTTATTTTATGAATATATTGCACCGTAGGTTATTTCATCAATTTAGACAATTTATATTTTTCACAAACTTCCAAGTATAAAATAAATTAAAGAAAAAAACAACAACTTACGTATTTTCCATGGAAAATAAAAAATTTTCCATGGAAAATTTTTATTTTCTGTCACTTTCTTAAGCATTTGCTTCTTAATCAATTCACTTGCTTTGATTTAGTCAACCCACCTTTTTGGAGTGATCATTTCAACATTGCTTATTTATTTTTCTTTTTTCCTTTTTTCTTCTTAACCAGCTTTTAACTGCAGTAATTTTATTTTTACAAATTTCTGTATCACTTAATATAAATAAAATGAATAAATTTCAATAATTATTTACAAATTTTAATAATAAAGTATATTAATTTTAAGTTGTAATAAAATTTTATGATAGAAAATACATATAATTGATTTTTTCTGATAATTTAACGATATAATATGCTAACTAAATTATAAAAAAAATATATAATTTATTATTTTTTTTATCTGCCATTTAAAATTTAATTTAAAATTTTTTTAATTATTAAAAATTAATTATTATGTCTTTTTTTTTTGTGACATAAATTTAAATTTACATATATTAATTTATTTATAACCATTCAAATTTATCCTAAATAATAAATATAAGATAATTTCCAAAACAGTTAAAGATTTAATTAAATTTGTTTTTTTTTTTTTTTTGAAAATCATATCAGGTATTTGAAAAAGTGGAATGAAAATAGAAAAGCAGTGGCAGCAAGGTAGTGGTGAAGATAGAGAGAGAACACAATATGAAAGGAAGAAGGTGGAGAAGAAACAAAAGAGAAGGTGGAGGGCAGCCGTTGAGTTGATGTGCAGCCATCCTCATTTAAACACATGTAAAGTCTTAAGTCTTAGAAATGGTTGGTCAGATCCAAGCCATGCCTTCTCTTTCTTCTTCGTCTTCTTCTACTTTCTTTATTTATTTAGAGAGAGAAGCTGTCACGTAGTTGGCCAAAATGAGACAAAACAGACTTGAAAGTTTCAATTTCTTTGGCATCATTGACTGACTTCGAACATGACGAAGAAAACTTGATTAGCATAGAGCTTTGATGGATCAAGATTATGATTAGCTCAATGCTTTTCATAACCTGCCTTTTGCAGTTATTTTATCTGTGATTTTAAGAGTTCCCTTCAAGATCTTTAACAACATAAAAATCAAAAAGAAAATAGAGATTTGGGAAACCTTTATACAGAGAAAATGACAAGAAACCAAAATAAAAGAAAAGGGCTTTGACGAAGCAGCTATAATATAATGGCAGACAAAACTATAGTTGACGAACGCTCCAATAGTATCCAAATAATGACATGAATTGCTAATAATAGTTGTATTCAAATGTGGAAAAAGAAAATTTATTTCTTTTTTAATTTAATATTTAAAGATTGACCTTATCAAATCAATGATCAGGGATTGGATTTCAGCCCCAAATGCACGCTTCATGGTTCGTTGAAATACACCACAGCGGTTAATCTCAGCTGTCCAAAACAAGAATCCAATCAAACAAACCCAACAAGACAGGGCCCATTCCCCTTGGATTTCTTCCCTTGTGATCTTTTTTCTCCCATGCTCTGTTCTACTTCAATCGGCTATAGCTCCACTCTCATCGTTGTGCATGTTCTCTCTTACTGTCGACAAGTGCTCTCTCATCTCGTTAGCCATGTTTCTTCTTCTTATTTTTTTTTGTAGCAGCTAAAGAGTTCAACTTGCTTTGGAAGAGAGCTTTTCCTTTAGTACTTGTGCTAGTGGCTTGTTTTGATTAAATCTCTGTTAAACTGAAGATTAATGATTTTATTTTATTATGTTTTTGCAACAGATAATATTGTATTTGTAAATGCATTAAAGATGTTCTTCTAGGCATTTGTTGTGATTATTTTTCTAGAGTGTTGAATATGAATTTTAATAATTTCAGTTTATTTTATTTGAATAGCTTAATAAACCGGAATAATAAATTGCTCACCACTAATATAACTCAATTTGTCAAGTTACTGGATCATCACCATCGGGAGTTGAGACGTATTATTAGTAACTTGTGCCCTTATTATCCTTTCTGTTCATAATTAGACACAATATTTTCATTCTACAGAAGCAGCTTAATTCATAAATGACATTTTTCAACAAAACTAACGGATGCTTCATTCCATATATGAATGTACATGATCATAACCAAAAATCTGCACTTTTTCTTCTTCCCCCCACTTCAAATAGAAAAGAAAAAAACAACAATCTTCTGGAAAGAAAATTTCTTGCATGATGTGCTTGGCTAGAAGGTTCCCCTAGATCGTGTATCAAAGCATTCTTGAGGACCTTAGAACAGCAGCTGTTGCCACTTTGTTCCTTATCTAGTCGCTGGATGTTCCTTGTCCAAAAATTTCTTCTATGATGTTGCATGTAGGTAGGAGATCAACGCCTTTTGTCGGAACTGTGCAATGGGTATCCCAAGTTTTAGCATCGCAATGATCCAGTAAGTACACCTGATCCCTTACATCATTGTATACGTCAATGTTACCAGGCAAGGATTCCCTTTCATCAACCTTCACCCCACTGGCTTGCAAAGCAACCCCAGCATCAACTGTATCGCAAAAGGCAACCTTACCAGCTTGGAACTCAAATGACATACACGAGTCACCTTCAACAATTAAATCCTCCCCAACACTCCCGGCAACATGCTTAACAACAGAATCAGACCTCCCATTAAATGAATTCAGATCATGAGCTTCTGAAACATAATCTACCCCAGAATCTTCTCCAGTGGCATCTCCACTACCATCTTCCAGATTCCCATCCCCATCACATTCATCACTGTCAACGTCATCATCACCATCATCATCCTCTTCAACAAGAGTATCCTCTGCATAATCTGCATGACCATACTGATAAGGAGATTCAATATCAGAGTTATCATCTCCATCGGAAATTTGAACATTGAAGGATCTTCTATTGATTCCATGCAATTCATCATCATCACTGTCAATGTCCAGCAAGTTGGATCTATTCTGTGCAGCCCGCCTTCGAAGCATGAAAACATTGAAGTAATAGCTGACAATTTCCTTTGTGGATCGAGAAGCAAAAACTTGGGATAAATGCTTCCAGAAGTTCTGGCCCAAGGATGCAGGATTGGAATACACAACTGCATGAAACACCCGTTGCTCTTCCTCGCTCCATTTAAGTGCAACCTCCTCTCCCATGTCAAGAAATCCCAAATTCATGAATTTTTCATGCCCAAGAGATTCTCTGAGTTCTTCCCGAGCTTCCATTATGTGCTGTCGCACACATCTAATAGAGCCTTCATCCAGGCAACTGCAAACTGCTGTACCACATACAGCATCATCACTGTTATCCTCAGAGGACTCTGCATCTGGAATTGGAATAATACATGTGCCCATCAGATTCTCTTCATTGTCATCATAACTGTTAAGATCTGATCCATAATGCGATGGAATATTTGGACCAAATGAGTTTGCTAACGGGTTCTTCATGTGCCCAAACCACATTGGAATGCTGGCTTGATGATTTGGTCCAAGAGGAACTTGCTTTCTAGGAGAACGATCCAAGTACAAGGAGCTGGAATCCTCAGAAGGTACAAATCTCTGGGGGAAATGGAATTCAGAATGGTCTGGGGAATGAGAAGAATATGCTGCTACCCTGGACCCAACATCTTCATCACTAGAACTGCTAGTGACCAATGACAAAGGAGCACTGACCTCAACATCCTTACTGAACTTTGGATCTTCAGTCATACTGTAGTTTTCACATGCCTCGTGCTGTTGGGATTTTAAAAAGCTTTCCTCATAATCATCTGCATTATGTAAAACAAAATATTTATAAAATAAAATAAATATAAAATAAATAAAATAAAAAAAAGAAACCAGGCTTGTATCAAGCAAAATTTACATAGTTCAGTCAGGTTAAAAGAACAACATAACAAGCTGTGGCAAAAAGATAAGTGTTAAAGTTAGAGGCCAAAATTTTCACCTGTATTGTAAAGTCCCTGAGATGTGATTTTATACAAACATGCAAACTGGGTCAACTTATTGCTGTAGTCCACTTGTCTAGCCTGCTTAAAAGGAAGCTCCTGGAACTCATCGCTATCAAAAGGTCGTTTAAAACCCATTACAGTCTGCAAGACAGTAAACTGAAAATTAAGATGGTGCAAAAAAAAATAGTTTTGATTCCCTGAAAAGCTACAAGCTACAGCATGCCTCAACAAGAAAATACATACAAAACAGACTAGTGAACTTATGACAATAAAAGTAAAAATAAAACCATCTAAAGCCTAAAATGCGCAAGTATCAACCTTAAGGCTCATTCAAAATTGAGAACAATAAGGAAAAGAATTATTCAGGATTAACCGAACAGACAATTATGGGATTTAAACACAGAAAACAATGTATAAATGAAGTACATGTGGAATTATAGATAGCTGATAAATGGTTGTAAAAAAACACTAAAGACAGGAAGCATGATATCAAGCAGGATATAAATAGACATAGAAAAAGGCTTGCTTATCAATCAACATTTCAAAAGAATTTGAGGGAAAAGCACTGTCTATGGTAGAATCCCAGACGATTTCTTCAGTAGAAACCAGTGATGCCAAACATAACTGAAGAAAAAACACAACGCGTTTCACAGTTACTACTACACCTTGTGACTTAGTACCATTAGGGTCAATGAAAATGCACGCATGCAAGCAACCATTAAGCCAAACCAATGCAGCATAATATCATTAGCTTCAATTAAAACAATAGCCAAATTAAAAAGCAACCAAGCACACCATTCCCTTTAAATGACACATGTGTGAAACGAAATTGATTATTTTAGCACAATTAAAAACAAATGCTCGTCAATACAACAATTAGGCAATAACGAGAATTTACCTGTAAAATTCAGCGAATTCTAACTCAAAAACAGAACAGGAAAGAGATGGCAATTTAATTTAGGAGGAAAGAACACAAAGTTATACCGCTAAGGTGATTTAAGGATGAAAAAAAACGAACGCACAAACAAATTCCACGAAAGGAGAACCTAACAAAATTCGAAAAAAGCACTAACCCTAGATTCCGAATTCACTAACGGAACAACCAAATTTCCGACCAAAAAAAGGGTGATATTAAGACGGAACAACGAAAGGAACGAAAAACCTAAATCAATTTACAAGTTTCAACAAAACCCTAAACGAATCGAAAAATTCGAAACCCTAAAGATCAAAGGGTATCACAACAATCTACAGAATAAATCCAATATTTATAAGGAAATTAAGATATAGACAAAGAAAACTGAAAAAATAGAAGAAATCAAGAGATTACAGGACCGACGAGAAAGCGACTTGAAACCCTAACCCTAGAATAGTGAAAAATCAACGGCAGAGATCGAAAGAGGTATGGATCAAAAGAGGAGACAATGAATTGAAAGAATCGAGAGTTGATTCTGGGAAAATAACGAAAAATTAAAGCGAAATCGGAGATCGATTTGGCGTTGAATTTGTGAGAGAGACGATAGAATACGATTTTCAGGTTCGAGCTTTTTGGACACGACGCGGTCCAAGAGACCAACCGGGTTAGATTGGGAGGGCGCTGGATCCTATTATAAACTAAACCGGCCCGGCTCTGGTATAAAATTACATCAACATCCCTTCATTCACTGTCCAGATTCCTTTTTCTTTTTTTTTTTGTCTCATGTTATAAAAGGCCTGTGTGTACTTTTTATAAATATAAATGAATAAATTTGTAATAAAATTTATAACATTAGAATATATATAAATTTAATATTTTGTACATAAAAATATATATAATCTAAAATAATTTACTTTTAATAATTTTTATAAAAAAAATATATTACTAAATATAAATTTTAAATGATATAAAAAATAAATTATATTTTAAATCATTAAATTATTTTTTTTAAATAATTTTAAATAAATTATATGTATTTTTAATTAAAATTGATTATTATTTCATTCAAATTAGTTGACTTTTCA
Organism: Cnidoscolus chayamansa; assembly: GCA_948266635.1. NCBI lineage: Eukaryota > Viridiplantae > Streptophyta > Magnoliopsida > Malpighiales > Euphorbiaceae > Cnidoscolus > Cnidoscolus chayamansa. The sequence continues at coordinate 10,816 of CAOGCB010045154.1, forward strand.
TTTAACAAAAAAAATTATATAATCAATTACTTTTAATTAATAATACTGAAAAATAGTAAAATTTAATGTCCGAATTTTAATATATATAAACCAACAAGAACACCACATTCGAATACTCAACTGAATGAGATGTATCAAAACAAAATTGTATAATGGAATCTATTACAAAAATAATAAACAACTAAATAGCAAAACTAAAAGATAACAGTAAATGATCAAAGAGGAAAATTAGTAATTGTATATACGTTTCTACAATAACTAGCCACAAACTACTTCAAAAACTCATCCAATTTGGTGGCTTATGTCCTTCAGCCATGGATCCAGCGGCTTACCATTGGAGTACACAATGAACCCAATTTTCCTCAACTTATCTGCATCCACGATATTGCGCCCATCAAACACAAATGCAGGTTTCTGCATGTTGTCATAAATCTTCTGATAATCAAGAGTTTTGAACTCATCCCACTCCGTAAGAATGCAGATACCATGAGCATCCTTTGTAGCCTCATAAGCATCCCAAACCCACCTGACTTGCTTCACAGATGATGGACTCGATGGCTGAAGATGGATGGGATGATCCCAATCAAATTTCTTCATAGACAGATCCCTTTGAATTTGATCCTTCGAAACCTGTGGGTCATATATGCTCAAATGAGCTTTGTCACCCAACAGACCCTGCAAAAATCAATAGCAGGAGTCTCCCTAGTATCACCGGTGTCTTTCTTGAAAGCAAATCCCAATATTGCAATCTTCTTTCCTGAAACTGTGTTGAACATGGAAGAAACTACTCGGTTCACAAAACGGGTCTTTTGGTAGTCATTCACCTTAATAACTTGTTTCCAGTAACATGCTACCTCAGGAAGACCATTGCATTCACAAATATAGACCAAGTTCAAGATATCTTTCTAGAAACAGGATCCACCAAAACCCACACTTGCATTCAAGAATTTAGGTCCAATTCTTGTGTCCTTGCCAACAGCATGTGACACTTGGGTAACATCTGCACCAGTGACCTCACAGAGAGCTGACATGGCGTTCGGAGGAAATCCTCTGCGCCAAAAAGGCATTTGCTGCTAGTTTTGAGAGCTCAGCAGACCAGAGATTGGTGCAAATAATCTGTTCCACAGGGACCCAATGGGCATAAACATCTCTCAATATTTGAATTGCCTTTTGTCCTTTTGGAGTCTCCCTACCACCGATAAGCACTCGATCTGGGTGGAGAAGGTCTTGAATTGAGGTTCCTTCAGCGAGGAACTCAGGGTTAGAGAGAATCTCAAAATTGATGCCTTTACTGTTGTGGGTCAAAAATTCAAAATCTTTTCAATTGCCTCAGCTGTTTTCACAGGAACAGTTGATTTCTCAACAACAATTTTATCAGATTTTGATACATCTGCAATCATTCGAGCTGCACTCTCCCAATAAGTCAAGTCAGCTGCCTTGCCAGCTCCAAGCCCTTGGGTTTTGGTTGGAGTATTGACAGATACAAACACTATATCAGCCTCTGAAACATGCTTTTCCACTTCCGTGCTAAAGAAAAGGTTCTTTCCTCGACACTGCTTCACCACATCATCAAGGCCTGGCTCATAAATGGGGAGTTGGTCACAGTTCCAGGCCTTGATTCGTGCCTCAGAAATGTCTACCACAGCAACTTCGATTTCTGGGCACTTCAGCGCAATTACAGCCATGGTAGGCCCACCAACATAGCCAGCTCCAATACAACAAATCTTCACCATTTTTATATGCTATGGAAGGATGGCCTAAAATAAGAATCAGAAAAACAACAATTCAAATTAATTTTGTGAGGCAAGATCTAGACAAGATAAAACCTTATTAACCACCCAAATTCTAAAGAAACAATCACTCTTGCCTCATAACATAAAGCAATAATAGATCTTCATTAAGATGTATGCAGTTTGCAGACTGAATGCTAACCAAAAGCAACACAGACACCCAAAAATTAATTTCAGTAATACATAATTTGGCAGATGCAATCAACACCAAGGCTTTGATTTATCATTTATGTGGTTTGAAATTTAACAAGACAAATAAATAATACTACAACCTGGAGAGACATGGGTATTATCATATTTTATCTACAGACTCCATTACAGATCCAGGTGAGAAAATGAAAGTCATAAAACAAAATGAATAATTCTACTTAGAATAAATTATCTAGCCAGGTTCCGCAACACTCAAATGTTCAACAGTTAACGGGAAGAATCACAAATAGCAAACTCAGAAACAGATGCCACGGATCTGTAGACATTGTAACAGTCACGGATCTGTCCATGCAAACTGAATCATGAAGAGCTGAACCCCAATTTTCAAGCAGCCAACTACGCAAGAAAAACACAAGCAATATCACCGAACACCAAAAAAAATGCCCATGAACCAGAAAACGGAAAAAAAAAAAGACGAAAGAAATCAAGCTTTTTCCTTGCAATCCTTCTTGCTCTTGTGTTCTTAACAAAAAAACACAACCCGAAAAAAAAAACAAACAAGAGAATAAAATTCCCATGAGCCAGAAAACAAAAAAAAAGATATAAGAAATCAAACTTTTACCTTGCAATTCTTCTTGTTCTTGTGTTCTTAACGAAAAAACACACTCAATATTACCAAACACCAAAGCAAAATTGCCCATGACCCAGAAAACAAACAAGATGAAAGAAATCAAAGTTTACATTTGCAATCCTTCTTGCTCTTGTGCTTGAGGGTAGAGAGATTGAGGCATACAGAAGAAGAGAGAAAATGATCCAACAAGCAATGAGTAGAGAGACCTTTCGCCAATATATATATGTAGTGTACAGAGGTTTCCATGATCTAACCACTCGGATTTTCCCTGAGTGAAACTTGCAAATTCTTAATTTTATACACGTTTGAAATTTGCCATGACACCTCTGATTTGTGATCGGACACTAACCCACCAACTTTGCTGCTACTAATCAATCATTAATGCCAAGAAAATGCTGAAAGATTACGTCTCTCTCTCTCTCTCTCTCTCCCTCTCTCTCTCTCTATATACATATAATTCATAATTTTTTTCATGCTTGTAAGTTATGTAGTAGTATTATAAATTAATTAAACAGCTTCTAAATTATTTAAAATTTTATTCAATAAAAAATTAAATTTGATAAAATTTTAAATTTATTTAATAAATAAGGGTTAATAAAACTAAATTGTTTCCGATGGCTAGTCAAACTATTCACATAGGTAAGGCTCACTTTTTTTATAAATTAAATTAATAAATTTATGTATATAAATTTTAATATTATTAATAAAATTTATTAAAAAATAACTGATTTTTAAAATAAATTTATTTTTAATAAAATTTGTTGAATACTTTAAAGGCAAAAAAAATTTAAAAATTATATAAAACAAACAGAAAAATTAGATACATCATAGCCTTAAGATAATATTATTATACAAACAGTAATTGCTTTAATAAAATTTATTTAGTCGAGAAATCATATCATTAATTATTCTAATTGAATTTTGTTTTATATAAAATGAAGTATATTTCAGTGATTAATTCCCACAAAACCTAAAGAACCTTTCTTAATTCTCTATTTTTAAATAAATATTATGATTTAATTCAATTAATTCTATTATATTAAAAGAAATTATTTTTTT
>CAOGCB010045407.1:0-12620 GCA_948266635.1 Cnidoscolus chayamansa
AAGAACTTTGTTCCATGTTGAAACAACTCCATCTGTCACAAAACCTGAAGGCCCTCTTCTTTCTAACATTTGACTCCCATATTGATGTGGAGATGATGGCAATGATATAGCCCTTTGGGAATTTATGTGGTCCCTTTTAAGAGTATATAAATCAGACCTTCTACCAGATATTTCATCATGACAATCAAGATCAACATTGGATACCTGAAATGAAACATGATGTCACATCTACCCATGACATGCCTCCCACAGTATGACTAATGATTTCCTACTTCCTCTACAGAAAATCATTAATCACCATGTAAGGGATAATTTAAATCATTGCCTTGTAAAAATCTTGTAGAAATTTTTCGCATTTTCGAATTTTTAAAACAACATCATCCATTAAAACAACACATTTCCAAATATCATCATTCATTTCAAATTTCAGAAACCATAAGATCATAAATCCAAAATAAAAACATTTTACAAAATATTTATCAAAGTTAAAATAATAATACACGCAGCATAAGGATTTATTTATTACAATACTGCCTCTTTCCTATAGTGATAGTTACAAAATTACAAAGTATTCAAATTGCAATGCTTTTGGGATATGTCTAGTTACAACTATATATATCTGCACTTTACAAGCAGGCTCACTGTTCGCCTTGCTTTCTCTTACTGCTTTCACCTACGTTTATATCAGAGATAAACGCTGAGTATAAACCCAGTAAGTTATACTCACGCACATATAGCATGCAACATATCAAATTAAGCCATGCACATCCACCATCTAATGATATCTTATCACATATCCTCAGAAATCATTAACATAATCAATATAAACATTATCCTTTATCATTTCATATAAATTGCAATCTTAATGATTTAAAAATATAATGTCACAAATCATGATATGAATGCATTTCATACTACGCATCCACCATTCTTCTTTCCTCCAATAATTATATTTCATCATTTAATGGTGCATCATAACAATTTCTTAATATCATTCACATTTTTCTTTTTATCACGGGTCACCACTACATCTCTACTGGTCTTCCTTTTTTTTTATAGGATGGGTCACCACTCCATCTCTACGGGTCTTCCCATGTCTTTATTTTATATCACAGATCACCACTCTATCTCTACGGGTCTTCCTGTGATTATGCATGATATGCTATATGAAATCATGACATTATATGCATCATTATTTCTCACGTTTCCACGATCATATGCCTAAGTTTTTCTTTACTATTATTATCATTTCATCAACTCATATTCATTTTCCCATTTTCTTAACAACACGTCCCTCACATAGAAATCCATGCTTAATCATTTCAAACATATTTCATAATTCACATATAATTTATCACTCATCATTCTAACAGAATTCAATCACCACATATTTCAATAACACATTATAATCACAATAACAATTCCTAATTCATATCACATATACATACACATTCCACAAGATATCATCATGCACACAATTGCATGATGTTTCCATAAGTTACAACATAACAAATACAATTATTTAAACAAATAATCATCGTGCACAATGTTACACAATGACCCTATAATTTACCTTCTTTTGCTTTCCCTTTATCGATCCTCTCACATTCCACAGTAATAGGCTCACTCTGATTACCTATCACATTACATTCTCACATCAATATTCATAGCATCTTCATTCAAAAGCATTAATTAAATACTATGAATTAAAGTCTACCCATGTCTTCCTAAAACTTGTTCTAAGTCTTATCTTTTCCCGCATTTCTCTTCGACAGAAGCAAGTCGCGCTCGCGAACCATCAAGTCGTGCTCGTGAATGCTTCTCCAAAGTTACTGTCTCGCGAAAGGCTTAATTCGCGCTCGCGAAATCTCAAGTCGCCCTCGCGACTTTGGCACAAGAGTTTCTGTCTGAAATCAGGCCCTTTTCGCGCCCGCAAGTTTTCCATGTCGCGCCCGTGACTTTGAACAATAGGTTTCTATCTAATTTTGGACCCCTTTCGCGCTCACGACTTTAGCTAAAAACCTACTGTCTAGTTTTGGTCCACTTTCGCGCCCGCGACTTTAAGAAAGCCTTGGTCGCGACTTCCATTCCCAGAGGCAAATACCTCACTTCTTTCAACTCTAAATACTCTAAAACTTTGTACACTACTAAACCACTTCATATTCAAGCTCCCAGTCAAGTTTTAGCTCATCTCAATTTCATTTGAGTCACTTTCTACTTGACTAAGTTTAATAGCCAATCAAGTACCTCTAGTACTAACCTCTTGTGATTTCAGTCCATTCCACCTATCTATTCAAGTCATTTTAAATCCTAAATTTTAACTGAAATTCTATGCCACATTAACTAAAGGTTCATTCCAAATTTCAAGTCATTTGGAATCTCTTTGAGGACCAAATTCCCCATTTTCACTTCTGCAGATTTTCTGCAGAATTCAATGACACTTCTCATTTATCTTAGCTTTTTATCATTTAGGTTCTGTTTTAACCAAAGTCCAAAATATAAAACTTGTAGCTAACTTCTTAAACTAGCTTTATACCAATTTTCATAATTTTATCTAACCATTAAGGCCTCCAATTCACTAACTATATTATCTGCTCTTTATTGTTACTCTATGGTCAGACAATTCTGACCTTTGTCTGTTCATACTAGATTTTCATGCCTTAAACAATCTAATTTCACAAAGTGATATTCTGAATATTTATAGTTAACATTCTAAGCTTTCTATTGGTGTATTATATAAAATTTTTAGACTTCATTTAGTTCACTAGAACCTTAGTACGAGTTTATTGTTCATACAACCCTAGTTCCAGATTCCACCCCTTCATCCATTTTCTCACTTCTTTGGTATTTACTACTTTGATTCAAGTCCAAAACCCATGTTTTAATCATCATAAGCTCCTTTCCAGATTTCTAGGTCAAATTAAATTTTAACCCTATTATTCCTTTTATCCAGACTATCCATGCACAATTTCTAAATTAACAAAAGCATGGAAAACTAACCTTATATAGATATTTCCTTCTTCCTCTTGCTCTTCTTCTTCTTCTTCTTCTTCCTTCTCTTTTATTTTTCTCCTCCCTTCTCTTTTCACTCATCTGCTCCCCTCCTCTTTGTCTGCTGGTTCCCTTTTTAATTTCCTTAAGTCCCTAGCCTTATATTAAATGGCCAACTCACAAAGCCATTTTTGTTGACTTTTAATTTTTCCTCTTTTTCTATTTTTCTTTTTATTTCTTTTCTTTTATATTTTCAGTTTATTTTCTTTTACATTTCCCTTTTTCTCCATTTTCTTTTTATTTCCACTTCTTAATTTTATTTCTTACCTCATTTACTCATTTTCTTTCTAATTTCATCATTTTAGGTACCTAATCTTCTAGTCCCTAAAATCAGTTCATGACACATGAAGTAGTTAACTACAACCAGGAAAGCAAGGAAGATGATTCAAAGAACATGTCATTTTCTTGCTAATTTCATCATTTTAGGTACTTAATCTTCTAATCCCTAAAATCAGTTCATGACACATGAAGTAGTTAACTACAACCAGGAAAGCAAGGAAGATGATTCAAAGAATAGGTAACAGAACTTCTGTGTATCTTTCAAAGGTGCAAATTCATCTAACTTGCATAACAAATATTGAAACCTAAAACTAACAGTGATTAAGAAATAACAAACAACATAAAAGTGATTTCTTTGAAACCTATTGTCATACTAAGAACAAAATTTTAGATGATATGAGACAGAATTGAGATGAGAACTAGAAAGAATTGGGATGAGAAAATAGAGAGAGAAAAGGAATGAGAAACAGAACTAAGAGAGAGAAGGAATTGTTGTATTATTGAATTCTTTACTACTGAAATCAGTTACAATGCTCCCTATTTATACACATATCATCTTAGGTTCTCACAGCTCCTATCCTTTTATTATTATTATAACACCTATCTCAACTAAACTTTAGAATACAAGCACATACAACTAAAGAATTGTTGAGCATTTGTTTTAAAATTCAACACTTAAGAAACTCTCAAAATTAAATTGAAAATAAAGAGTTGTTAGAAAAAAAGAAAAAGGACTCCTTAGTCTCCTATCTTGATGAATACTGCTAGCAATACCCTTTTTCTTTTTCTTTGAAGAAAAAAGGGTAAATAAAAAAGAAAATGAAGCAAATTACACACACTGTAAAGACATCATAAAGACTATTTAATCCAAAGGTAACTAGGCCAGCAATCAGCTATAATCCTTAAAGTTCCTGCATTTCGTACAATCAAACATTCCAAAACATGGTCTTCGAGAACTCTGCATTTCTAACTATAAGAAAAATCTGCAAAGTATCATGTAAATTTGGCAGGAGTGCTAAGCACATTATGTGGAGGAGCCTTTTGGGAATCTATGTGGTCCCTTTTGTACTCAATTTCCCTCCAATTTCGTAACTGCCTACCCATTGCCTAACCACTTAACAACTTTTACCTCGAGATAGGTAACTACCAATACAACCTTTAGGACTTCTCTAGACTCTTCCCTTTGTATTTGTAAAAACAATAGGAAAAATCTATTGTTTTTTGTATTTTATTCATTACAGAAAATTGATTCTTATACATGAATTGCTATGATAATCAATCTATTTTATTACAATTTATTTCTTTACTAAATTAACTGATTTCTTGTGATTCTTTCAACACTCCCCCTCAAGTTGTGTAGTGGGATCACCAATGCCCAACTTGCTGAGTACACTATTGAACTCTGATTTGTTTACCACCTTTGTGAGGATGTTTGCAAGTTGCTCTTCTGATCGGACAAATGGCAATTCAATTAATCCGCCTTCTAGTTTTTCCTTTATGAAGTGTCGATCTACCTCCATGTGCTTTGTCCTGTCATGCTGAACTGGATTTTCAGAAATACTTATTGCTGCCCTATTATCACAGTGTAATTTGCACGCCCTCTATGATAAAAAACCAATTTCATTCATCAACTTCCTGAGCCATAGGATTTTTGTAAGTCCCCGAGCAATCCCTCTGAATTCCGCCTCTACACTCGAAAAGGCCACCACTTTCTGTTTCTCACTTCGCCAGGTTACAAGATTTCCTTACACCATGGTGAAGTACCCTGCTGTTGATTTTCGATCATTTAGATTTCCCGCCCAATCCGTATCTGTGTAGCCTTGAATCTCCAAGTTTCCATTTTTTTCTAAAGATTATTCCCTTGCTAGGTGTTCCTTTCAGATATCTCACGATCCTGAGTACAGCCTCCATATGTTCTGTTTGCGGGTCATGCATGAATTGACTCACAACTCCCACTGAGTATGCTATATCTGGCCTTGTATGAGCAAGGCAGATTAATTTCCCAACCAGTCTCTGATACTTTTCCCTGTTTGCTGGCTCTCCTTTATCTTCTATTCTAAGTCCATGATTGACCACAATCGGTGTTTCAGTTGGTCTGCAGTCCATCATCCCAGTTTCAGCTAGTAGGTCTAGAACATACTTTCTCTGTGATATTATGAAGATATCAGTTTTTTATCTTAAAACCTCAATTCCTAAGAAATATTTCAGTCTTCCCAGGTCCTTCATCTCAAACTCATCGAATTGTTTTTTTCGCAAACTTCTGATTTCTCTGAATCACTCCCAGTGATGATCATATCATCCACAAATATGATCAGGCAAGTAACTAGATCCCCTTTCCATTTAAGAAACAGAGTGTGATCTGCATTGCTCTGCTTGTATCCATACCTATTCATAGCCATTGTGAATCTTCCGAACCAGGCTCTCGGTGACTGTTTCAATCCATACAAGGCTTTCTTCAATCTACACACTTGCTTTCCCTGACATTCCTATCCAAATCCTAATGGTCTCTCCATGTATACTTCTTCTTTTAGTTCTCCGTGAAAAAATGCATTTTTTACATCAAACTGATGAAGTGGCCATCCCTCATTGGCTGCTACCGAGAATAGAACCCTCGCCTTGTACCTCTCTATCATACCATCTGCTCTGTACTTGATAGTAAATACCCATCTGCATCCTATTGGTTTCTTCCTTGCTGGCAAATCACATTCTTCCCATGTTCCATTCCTCCTTAATGATTCCACATCTACCTCCATTGCTTCTTTCCATTCTCTTTTTCATAATGCTTCCTGTGCAGTCTTCGAAATTTCTTCAGAGTACACATTACTCATGAATACATGTGCTTCTTCAGAAATGCTCCCCCTGACCAATTCTCCTATTAGATACCGTGAAGAACCGGGCTTGTGTTCTGGAGAATATCTCTTTGGTGGTATCCCTCTAGTGGTATCCCTCTGGTGCTTCTAGGAGGTAGGGTATATTTAATTGTTTCTTTAGTCACTTCATCGAGTGTGGGAAAATTGTCATTGTTGTCATTGTTAGTTTCAGAAACTGTAAAGATTTCATCAGTATTAGTATCCCTTACCTCAGGAGGAGTGTCTTCTAGAGGAGCATCATCGGGAGTTGGTCCTGACTCGGTGGATTGTACTTTGTTTTCTATAGGAGGCATGGTGACACCAGCTGCTTGTTCTATTGGGTCAAATGTAGACAAAACTAGTTCACTCAATCATCTCAGTGGATTACTAGTACTCTCCCCCTGATCCCTGAGATGGTTTGAGTAATAGTATTATGTTTCAACAAAATCACAATCTAGGGTGACATACATGTCACGTGTGGGAGGATGGTAACACCGATAACCTTTATGGTGGATTGCATAACCCACAAAGACACATTTCAAAGCACACAGATCAAACTTAGTTCATTTTGTTTTAGGAACATGAACAAACACAGAGGATCCAAAAATACGAGGAGGAAGGGAAGAGATAGGTAGGGATTGGATAAGGGTAGACAAGACATGAATGGGTGATTTGAAGTGGAGAACTTTTGTGGGGAGACAATTAAGAAGATAGGTGGCAGTGGTGAGAGCTTCGGGCCAAAAATATTGGGGAATATGAAATTCAAGCATTAGTGCATAAGTGATTTCAAGGATTATCCGATTTTTCCGTTCCACTACACCATTTTGTTGGGGTGTGTTGGGATAGGTTGTCTGATGAATAATCCCATTATCAATGCAAAAATTTTGAATAACGAGTTGACATATTCCCCTCTATTATCAAATCGAAGTATTTGAATTTTTTTGTGAAATTGGGTGTGGATCATACGATAGAAGGCAATAAATTTTTCTGGGACCTCAGATTTATTTTTTAGTAGATAGACCCAAGTCATGCGAGTGGTGTCATTAATGAATAGCACAAAATAATGAAACATAGAATTTTGCGAATGAGGAGCTGGGCCCCACACATCAGAATGTACTAAGGAAAAATTGACTCAACTCGTGTATTATATGGTTTAAAAACAATTCAATGACTTTTGGCAAAAATACAAGTTTCGCATGATAAGTTTGTGCTACTGGAAAATAAAGAGGGAAATAACATCTTAAGGTACCCTAATGATTGATGTCCTAATCGTCGATGCCACAGTTAGAGTTGTTTATCAATCGTCCCGTGAACAAGGTTTGCAGTGCTATGGTGTGCCACCTCATCAACAAAATATAATCCACCTCGCTCAATGCCACGTCCAATGATCTCCTGCGTAGAAATGTCCTGCAACACACAGAAATGAGGATACATAAGTACTTTGCAATTGAGTTCCTTAGTAATATGACTGATGTAAAGTAATTTGCAGGACAATGATGGAACATATAAGTAGTTGGATAGTTTAATCTTCGAAGAAATTTCTGCTGTGCCTGCCCCTTTTACTTCTGAAAAATCCCCATTTGCTGTCTGCATTTTTATTTTTTTTTCGTGCAAAAAATCGCAATTAAATCTTTGGGGCCATATGTCATTGTGTCAGTAGCACCGCAGTAAAAAAATCCAGTTTTTTCCTTTGTCATGGGCTGGTACAACTTGTAAAGACCCCCCCCCCCCCAATTTTAAGTGATGAAACTGGGCCTGGGCTTAGGCTAAAAATGGGATGTCTAAGCACTGGGCAGGGTTCTGGGTTGTGTTCAGGCACTGGGCTGGACTGTAGCTTCGGGCCCAACGAGTGTTTAAAAACTGAGGGACTCGGGGCCATGGGCTTTCGCCCGAGTTTCGTGTTGTCTGCTCTAGCTCCTGTAAACCCTACCCACCCAATTATTTTACCTGCATCTGGTTCCTGGCTGCCGCTCTCTCCTTTGATCCCTACAGCACAAGCTCTTCTGTGTCGCCTCGTCCGCTACTGGTGGATGTATTTCTGCCCACGGCGACGGTGGCCTTACTCCGATTGATCTTTCCATACTTGTGGCCGTCTTCCCACCAGTCAGGAAAACCTATCAGCTTGAAACAGGTTTCCCGCGTATGTTTCAACATACCACAGTGACTGCAATGGAGTTTCCACTTGTCGCTTCCTTTGCTGGTGTCTGTGCGCTGTCGATGAGAGCGATTAGGGTTTCTAGAGAGAAGTTTGGCACCTAAACTCTCCAATGATGTCAAGTCGGTGTCACTGGTGGTTGCCGGCTTCAAGATCCAAAGCCTGGCGACCTCTTTGCGCATTGTCGCATACTCCGATTCCACTGATCGAAGGGGCTCCCGACGGAGAATCTCTCTCTGTATGTCATCGTGGCTGGTATCTAGACCTCCCAGGAAATTAAACAATCCGTTCTCTTGTGTGATTCGGTTGTAGGTTGTGATATCCTCGTCGGACTTCATAGGGTTTGGCCATCGACGGTCAATCGCCATCCATAGTCCTTGCAGGTTATTCCAGTATTGCTCTAGGGTTTGTTGTCCTTGAATCTGATGACTTGCTTGATTGTGCAGGTCATATATTTGCAGGGAGTCGTCGCCGCTCCCATATGTCACGGCGAGGGCATCCCACAGTGACTTCGATGACTGGTACTCGGCAATGTTGTTTATTAGATTGGGTTCAACATTTTGCAAAATCCATGATAACACACCAAGGTCTTCCTGTTCCCATTGGAGGAATCCAGGATCTGCGGTTGGAGGTGCTGGAGTTGCCCCCGTGATGTAAATGGTCCTTCCTCGAACGCCAATTTCGACTAGCATGAGTTGTGCCCACAGGGGATAGTTTTCCCCATTGAGTTTGATGCTCACAACAACCTTCTAGAAGTTGGAAGGTTGAGCCAGAGCTGGGAGACTGCCGATGCCATTTCTGAGTAAATCGCCCGATCTGAAGTGTCAGCTTATCGGTGATGCCACCCTCCGAGGTTGTTGTGCTGGTCGTCGACATGGGTTCAGGTTTGGTTTGATTGATTGGTTTGGTCTATTTTGAGTTGGCTTAGTTTGGTTTGATTTGATTTGGTAGGTGATGAACAGGCAAATAATGATCAAATTTGGATCATTACCTGCTCTGATACTATGTAAAAACAATAGGAAAAATCTATTGTTTGTTGTATTTTATTCATTACAGGAAATTGATTCTTATACATGAATTGCTATGATAATCAATCTATTTTATTACAATTTATTTCTTTCCTAAATTAACTGATTTCTTGTGATTCTTTCAATAGTATTCTTAAGCAGCTAGCCTAGGAAATAACATCTACTTGATTAAGAAAGCCATGTGCTTATGCTACCTCATTTGGCCATCCATGTGCTTCTGATCAGATTTCATATCAAGAACAAATTTGACATGGTGATGAATGTAGTCTTGCAAAACAAGAACAAGCTAACCAAACTAGCTGTACTTAGTGGATGCAGGTGTCAGGTATGTGTTTATGTGATGCTTTAGTGACAGAAAGAGAATAGGAATAGAATAGAAACAGAAACAGAATTAAGGAGAAGAAGAATAAGAATGAGTAGAAAGAGAGAATGAGGGTGACAGGGAGAGTAAGAGAAGAAAGAGAGAAAGATAGTTCTGGCAATTAATTTTTTGATGCCTTTCTTTTCTGTTTCCTTGCTATTTGTAGTGTTTGTGAGTTGGAGTTGGTTACAACCAACTCTGCCAGCTCATGTAACAAACTCTAGTCCACATGCTACTTTCTATATATGCTTATTTTACTACTCTACTCCTATGATATGTGACAAATTTGTGGTCTTCCCAAGTTGCTTCATCCTTTGGTAAATGAGTCCACTTAATGAGACCTTAAATGATTCTTTTGCCATTTCTAAGAATTCTTCTAGTTTTAAGGACAGCTTCAGGGGTGATCAGTACTACGTCTTTTTGCATTGGGGGTAACTATTGTATCACTACCTGCTGATCGCCTATTTTCTTTTTTAATAAGTAGATTTGGAAAACAGGATGCACTTGAGCTTTTGGTGGCAGCCGGAGCTTATATGCAACTGTGCCTACTTTCTCCACTATATGATAAGGTCCATAGTAGCGTGGAGCTAGTTTGAAGCTTTTCCTTAGCACCACTGAATTCTGACAGTAAGGTTGTAGCTTCAAATAAACCCATTCACCTACCTGGAATTCTCTTTCAGATCTTTTTCGATCAGCCTTTGTTTCATCCTTTTTTGAGAGTGTAGCAAGTTTTCCTTGATGAGTTGAGTGATCTGCTGCCTCTTCCTCAAAATCTCCTTTACTGCTTCTATCTTACAATCACTATTCGGTACCATGATGAGTGGAGAAGGTGTGTAACCAGATAAGGCTTGAAATGGAGACATTTTCAAGCTGTATGATGGCTGGTGTTATACCAACATTCTGCCAAAGAAAGCCATTTGGCCCAAGAGTGGGGTTTCTGGAATGATAGATGCCTTAAATACCCCTCCAATCATTGATTAACCCTTTCTGTCTATACATCAGATTGAGGATGGTAGGCAGAATTATGTGCCCATGTTACTCCGAGGAGTTTAAACATTTCTCTCCAAAAGAGACTAGTGAACACCTTGTCTCTGTCAGAAACTACGGTTGTAGGCATACCATGGAGCTTGATTATGATGTCTAGGAAGACTTTGGCAATAGAAAGAGTTGTGAATGGATGATGGAGAGGGATGAAATGAGCGTACTTAGTGAATTTGCATAATACCACTAAAATCGTATCCTTCCCTTTTGATTTGGGCAACTTCTCAATGAAATCCATATATAGCTATTGCCAGGCCTGAGTAGGGACAGGCAACGGTTGTAGCAACCCTGGATAAGAGCAATGCTTTGTCTTACACTTAGCACAAATGTCACATTGCTGAACCCGCTGAACAACTTCCTTAAGCATCCCAGGCCAGAAAAAGTGTTTTTAAGTCTTTGATAGGTAGCATTAATTCCAGAATGCCCTCCCAGTTAGGAATTATGATAAATTTCAAGAAGATGTAGTCTTAGAGACCCCATATTCTCCACATATAGTATGTCTCTCTAGTAAAGCAATCCCTGTCGAAAGGAATAGCTAGGATGGCTTTTCGGATCAATAGAGAGTTGGGAGATGAGTGATTGAGCTCTAGTATCTCCTTGGTAGCTTTCCATCAACTATTGCATCCAAGTGGGTTGCATCGAGGACTGAATAGCCATTATGGAAGCAGAGTTGGCTTCTGGAATTCTTGACAAGGCATCTGCCCCCTTGTTCTCCACCCCTTTCTTGTATAAAATTTTGTAGTTCAGTCCTAATTGCTTGGAAACTCCCTTAACTTGGACATTAGTGTGTAAAAGTTGTTCCAGGAGGTGCTTGATGCTTTCATGATCAGTCTTGATGTAGAATTCTCCTTGTTCCAAGTAATGTCTCCATTTAGAGATGACAAAGTTAATAGCTAGAAGTTCTCATTCATACACTGAAAGTCCCTTTGTTCTAAGACCAAAAGCCTTTGAAATATAGGTAATTGGGTGCCCCTATTACTGTAGGATTGCTTCCATTCCTCTTCCACTTGCATCTATCTCAATAATGAGTGGTTGAGAAGAATTTGGTAGCGATAGAACTGGGGCTTGAGACATAGCTATTCTCAACTTCTGGAAAGCTTGATTAGCTTTTGGACCCCAAGTAAATCCTTCCTTCTTTAATAATTCAATAACAGGTTTACTAATTATGCCATAGTTTCTCACAAACTTCATGTAGTATTCAGTCAATCCCAGAAAGCTTCTCAATTCCTTCACATTCTTCTATTTAGGCCAAGAGATCATGGCTTCAATCTTAGAGGGATATGTGGAAACCCTTCCTGCTAAAATGATATGTCCCAAATACTCAATCTGAGGCTGGCCAAAAGGGCATTTACTGAGCTTTGCGAAGAGCTTATTATCTTGTAAGATTGAGAACACTAACTCAAGGTGAGTTAAGTGATCTTGCCAAGTAGAGCAATATTATGTCATCGAAGAATCCCAACACAAATCTCCTCAAGTCATCTTGAAATAGGTGATTCATGAGTGCTTGGAAGGTAGCTGGCACGTTAGTGAGGCAGAAGGGCATAACCATGAATTCATAATGTCCATGGTGTCTTGAAAGCTATTTTGGGAACATCTGCTGGAGTCATCCTTATTTGATGATATCCTGCCCGAAGATCAATCTTTGAAAATACCCTAGCTTCGTGTAGTTCATCAAGCAAGTCATCAATGATGAGGATAGGGAATTTATCCTTGATAGTAAGGTCATTAAGCTTACTGTAGTCCACACAAAATCTATAAGACCCATCTTTCTTCTTCACCAAAAGGACTGGGGATGCATAGGGGCTTGTACTTGGTTGAATCACTCCATTTTGTAACATCTCCCTCACTAAACGTTC
>CAOGCB010045493.1:0-12940 GCA_948266635.1 Cnidoscolus chayamansa
CCTGGGCCGGCGCCGGCGCGGCGTGTCGGCGGCCGGCCCCCGCGGGGCGGCCGGCGCCCCCCCCCCCCCCCCCCCCCCGCCCCCCCCCCCGCCCCCCCCCCCCCCCCCCCCCCCCCCCCCCCCCCCCCCCCCAGAACTTTACTTGCATGTTTCAAATTGTTCAATGCAGGATAATCAAAGCAAAAGATGTCCTGAATCTCTTAAATATACAATTAAGAACACGACAGAGTAAATCAGATCTGAACCCAATTTAAAATCTCTACAAGCAAGTTTATGTGAACCTATTTTATATTAGATATGTATAGAACAAAACTAATATTGAGGAATACCTTCCTTAGCTGCAAAGCTTCGACTCCAATGAATTTGTACCAAAGTAATGAATTGCAAAAAAATGAAGCATCTTTGTTTTGAGAAACAAAAGTACATAGGCAATAGATATCACCAACTTGCACGACTTCATGAAGCAACAGCTTCAGCAATATACATAGCCTAGATATTCGAAATCAATAACTTCTACGACTTCGTGAAGCAACAGCCTCAGCAGTACACATAGGTTAGCTATTTATATTTTACATGAAAAACTATTCCTAGCTTCGTAAAGTGAAATAAAGTGGTACGTGATCGTATCATATAGAAATCGATATCATGACACCCCCAAGAGATACAGAAAAATAGTCTGTCCTTTTTTTTTTAAATTTCTTTAGGGCATTTCAAGAAATCCATTATTCACAGTAATAAAAAAGCATTTCGAGGAAATGCATCATTCTGGATGAAAAAGGAATTTACAAAATCAACCCCAATTTTTTTTTATTATAGACTGCCTTTATTTTCCCCTCAACCTTTATTGGCATATCAATTGTCCAAAGTGATCACTAGAGATGATTGTCAACCTACCAATTCAAGGAACCCAGAGAAATCCAAACCTAAAACAATGGATTTATCGGGTGTCAGTCTGAGTTCGGGGAAGTGCAACATGACAAATATCAATTCGAGGTCAGTTTAAGAGAAGAAAAGGGCAAGTAATATACATATAGACACATACACACTAATCCAACTGCATCAAGTTAATTACCAATTTCAAATACAATCCCACTCTTCCAAAGCCGCTTTTTCAAATTCCACTCCACAGCCATTGGCTCTGCTAGTCTCGTTCTTTCAAAAGCAAAGCCTAATTGTATCTCTTGTTTCTCACTAACAATGTCTAAGGGCACATATTCCAGCTCTATCTCATAAAAATGCTGCGCCAACCAGTTGTATTCATCTAAATCTACAGCTTCTCCCTCTCCCTTTTTCTCCCTAGAAAAGATAAAAGCTCTAGACTTTTAAATCTTGTACCTGCCTATTTTTCTCTCTACCCAAGTAAATGGTTACTAAATGGGCATTCATTAAAGAAATCCCCAAATTTATTTTGTGTTTACACAACCATTCTCACAAAATCACCACTGATCAAGAACTTAAACTTCAGCTTTTTCATTAAAAAAATTGCAAAAAAAAAAGGCCAGAAAATTTTCAAATATCCCAAATTCAAAAGAAATACAATTAGAAATTCAGCTACTAACTCCAAAGCAAACCTTTAACACCTGATCAAAGGAATCCATTTTGTGTTTTTCTTCCCTGGTTTTTTTAACTTAACGCTGCCTCCTACAAAAATCATCGCCAGAGCCTACTTATAAAGCCTTTCTTGTCCTTCTTCATCCTGTTTTCTAGAGATGGGAAATCAATATAATTATAAGCAAGGTCTAGAATTATGGGATTTCGAGGTATTGATTGGAAGGCTGGAGGGAAGACTTCAATGCGAGGAGGAGCTTTCACATTTGCATCACCAACTGCAGATTCGTAGGCATCAAGTTTCTCAAGAAGGGATTTTTGGACCTAACACATTAAATTAGCAGGCAAAAGTAAGGTGCATGTCTATAGAGGCACATCAATATTTTCTAGAATAGATAATATGTTACAAAGCAATAATCTGAATTCCTACAAGATCAGTGAAAAAGTAGGATACACTGACAAGAGACAAACCACAACTATCGATACTGCATCACACTTATGTTATGACTCACAGTTATCCTGAATTTTCAACCCATTCTAGAAGTAAGCAAAAAGGATACATACAAGGGCATCAACTATTACTTCCAAAAGAAAAAAATATTTTTATGATGAAATTTTCAATGCGCTACACTTACAATATGACCATATTTTTTCACCTATCATGTTCCATAAACGAATATTAATGTAGAAACATCAATGACCACATAATACTTCTCAGCATCAAATATTGTCCCATTACCACCAAATAAATCAACAAAGGGAAAACACTCAATTAAGATGCTTACACACTGAATTGACATTATTTATGGCTTTATGCCAACAGTATGACAACGTCTAGTAAATTTGTGCACATGAAAGATAGAACCAGACTGCTGAAGTTTCAAAAGACCATTACATGCACTGTGGGGACAGTCGGGGTAGTACATAATTCTAAATTATTTAAGGTCAGGATAACTTCGAAGTCCTAGAATGTGAGATTATATTGCTAGCAAGATCAAGAATTTTAATTGATAAAAGACAAAACTAAAGATAAATTGGAATACTAGTTCCTTCCTGTAAACTATGCTTCTTTGTTGCATACTTCTAAGGTCAAGAATAAAAGATGATTATGTTTAAAAGAAACAAAAGAAAAAGGTTCAGATTGCACCTTCTTGTCACCCCCACTTAATGATATTGCAGAAACTTTTTTTAACAGATGCTCTGGAGCTTTTTCTTCCTCCAAAATTCCTGATGCATGCTCTATGCAACTATTAGATCTGCACTCATTGTATAATGTCTTCAGCTCTTTGATCATCATCTGTCATGCAAAATGATTAAGTTATCAAATATTGGATAGAAAAAGTTACACATCAGAACTCAGGAATATAATTGTAGACCCAAGAAGCAGTCATAGACACTTCTATACATTTATATTAGTTTACCATGCAGTAAGAATCCAGAGTCAAACTAAAAAGTAACAAGTGATTTCAGTCAATTGTATTAAAGAACTGCTAAAAAAGGGTTTAGTCCTTTTTCTGGGCTAAATCACCTCATCAGTGTTATTGAGAGACTGAAACTTCTGTAAAGAGTCCTCAGCAAGGGAACGAGCACGGCAGTATAATGCATATGCTTCTGTTCTCTTCCCAGCTAAACTGTATGATTTCGCTACATAGAAGCACCTGTAAAAAAATCAGGAAGCTTTAAAGGTTGAGATTTAAGAACTGAAAATCAAGTTGCAATAGATTGATTGGCCTCGACAACTTTATTTGAAAAGCAAGAAACCACAAAGGCTGGGCATCCCTTTCCTCACAATCCATAAACCCAATTTAGAGAGAGAGAGAGAGAGAGAGAGAGCAAAACACAGTAGGGGAAAAAAGACATTTAGTATTATATTATTAACCAAATACTCACATAGACACCCTAATAGATACAAATTGCATAACTTTTTCAGAAAACAAAAAGCAGCAAGGCATTTGCCACTTCAACTTTATGTGATGGCAACCCAAAAAAATGCCACTAAGCATAAGGCACTAGCAGTAGCAATCCAGATGGCAGTCTCACTAGTTATTAGTTTTAAACATCTCTTTTTGTTTTTCTGGAAGAAAAAATTCGACATAAATGTCCTCGTATAAAATGGCGCTGTTGATAAAGTTCAGTGATGATGCCATAATTGAAAATGAGAGCACAAGTACAAAAAGTACCATGCCAGCGGACATGAAAACAGTATGGCAGAAATAATAGTCATATGTGACAAGGACTTACGGGTAGAGAAGAATTAAGAGATTCAGAAAATGAAAAAACAAAAAGGTCTGATTAGGGGAAGGGACAGCAATAAATGATGCATTAAAAATATAGCTGGCCCCAAAACAGACAATGTTTATCATGATTAGCAACACAGATATAACCTATGAGCTAAACTGTAGTAGCAATTCAATAAAATTAGAGGGAGCTCAGGATACAAACCTTTGAGCTTGAAAAGCCAAATTTCTAACTGCACATTCTTCAGAGAATGCAACTTCCTCATGTTTTCTATCTCTTCCAGAACTAACTAAGTCAGAAAGATCAGATGTATTCTGTCAAATCAAATGTAACATCATCACAAGGGTTAGCTACTTAACCTGGAGTAGTGGAATACATCACATCAAGATGTAGATTAATCAAACATTTTAAAAAGAGATGTTGATAACCCATAGTGCAGACTGTTAACCTGTAATAAAAGATCGTACAAGCGAACAAGCTCCTCAGGCTTGGTAACTTTCTCATTTTTGTCATCACGGCACCTAGTAAGTTTACTCTTTGCAATAGTAACTAACAACTGGTTACGCTCAATTGTCCGCTGTCCGAGTACAGCACTAACTGCTTTATCAAGGCCACTCAAGTCATCTTTTACACTATCCGCATTACCTGCGCTGACCTAGAAATGCAATGTGTCAGCAGCATAAGTCTGAAAGACTAGAAGGAAGCATGAATCACACAACTCAAGGCAAAGACAACATTTTTTTTTGGGGGTGGGGGGGAGAAGGGGTCAGGGATCTACTTGATGTGACAATAAAACAAGTAAAATAAACCCTATCATTGAATGAATTATAGTAACACTGCTGGATGAAATTCCATACCAAGTCACTGCGAATGGAGCTTCTAGCATCATGATATGCAGTAAAAATTTTGTCAAAGATGACTAATTTTTTCTCTGCTGGAAGTGAATCTGCAGTAGGGCCATGCAAATCCTTCTCCAGTTCTTGAGCTGAAGAGATCATCAAACAACAAACAGAATTTGAGCCATGCAAACAATTAAACATATTGAGGGATACACATAATTCGCACATAACACCTCCTCATGAACTTCATTGATTATGGCAGCATAAAGACGAAAACACTCAGTCCTAGCTTACAGAATGACAACAAATATAGGCTGCCTTGCATAGCAATGCAAAAATATATGGCCTTTTGTCAAATACCAACATTTCTCAAAAGTCTTATGGACAGCAGACATGTAATTATTAAAAACAGTCAAATCTTCATACACGTGATTGTGCAGAGAAAACAGGAATGTATTGCAATTACTCGATGCCAACTATACTTTCCCATAAAAAAAATACCAAAAATAACTCAAACTCAACCAAGTTTCAATATCGAATAGAATTGATTCAAAAATCAGCCGAAAAATAAGGA
This sequence comes from Cnidoscolus chayamansa, assembly GCA_948266635.1. Taxonomy (NCBI): domain Eukaryota; kingdom Viridiplantae; phylum Streptophyta; class Magnoliopsida; order Malpighiales; family Euphorbiaceae; genus Cnidoscolus; species Cnidoscolus chayamansa. The sequence continues at coordinate 5,200 of CAOGCB010045493.1, forward strand.
CAGAAATTCCATTTACACCAGCCAAATAAATGTTGCTAGAAATGCATATCACAATTCATAAGAAAAAATGAATGGTGTTGTACGACCTCTGAACTTTGGTTTAGTAGGCAACATTTCTGATACAAGCAAAAGGAAAGTTCACTTTTTTCCTCTGTTTTGCAAATCAAATAATTATATTACTCCTATTTAGTTCTCATCCCTCAAATCATTACTAGTGTAATAAGTTTCCAACCTTTTAAAATGGCAACCCGGGTTTTTGCATTTGATATTGGAAATTTGTGACCAAGCCAGTGAAACTCTGTCAGAGAAGCAGCTTGTTGGGACCTTGCCTCAGCCATAACAGCCTGCAAAACGAGGTACAAAAAAGAATTAAAAATATATATATAAATTCACGAAATATTTCAATAAACAGAATTTATAGGATAGGAAGATTGTAAAATCAGAAATAAAAGAGTGATTGAGGCTAATGTTTTTTCTATCAAAATCATCCGTAGGCATTAGATGACAATAATAAGGCTAGAAGTGTAGTTGATCCAACATAAAATCTTGTTCACATTGCTTCAAGTCTGTAAGATTCATTTTGTAATTGCATCTATGAAGTGACAAACTATGAGGTATCGTCGTCTCTAAACAGATTAGCATTTCAAATAAGAAGCACAAGGACATAACATAAGCCGAACAGCAGGCTTTGAAGACATCTAAGGCACAAGAGAACAAAAATTACATTAAAGACCAAAGAAACAAGATAGATTAGAAGAAGAATAAGAAAAATTAGATTGGTGTAAACTTAAATTACTGCTAAAATAATCAACCTCACCTCCAACTTAGCTTTGAAGAGGTCCAATGCAGGACCTTCCATCTCGCCAATTTGTAGGAGGTCAGATGTTTGAAGATTTGACTCGCCAATTTTGTGCCGGCAGTATCGAATACTAGGTTCCAACTCCTCAACACGCTCACGGCATAAAAGTTGATTCTCCAGGTCGCCATATTTCCCCAGTTCCTCATACACAGCTCTGTATTAAACACTAATCAAGTTAGTCAACAACAATATTTAGTTAAAATAAGAGCAACTGTATATTGTCACTGTTGAAGAGGCATCACAGCCAAACTGGAATTTGAAAAGAACTCAGAAGTCCCTAAAGTATATGCCAGAAAAATCAACATTACTGCTTAATGTTAAAATCAGGTCTAACATCATCTCTGCCCTGCATTATGGTAATGTAATCAGAAGAGAGGATCATTGTCTATAATACAGATTCAATGTTCATTATTTAAAGTGAATAATCATGAAGGACAAAAGAAAATACAAAGAGGGATAGAAAGACAGACAGATACACTCACTCAGCCTGCAACAAGCATGAAAGAATAAAACTTCATTGATTTGTAATAGAATTCACACGTTTAGAATAAACTCTGAAAAGATACTGTTTAGAATAAATAATAAGTGAATTGAATATATGGTACCCCATATATCCTCAAGGTATGAATTGTTCAAAGCTGTTAAACCCATCACTTCTCAAATTAATGGATTGAATGCTAACTGCTAACAGATCATATCATTTTTTCGGCATAGTTTGCATAATCACACGTTTCTATCCCCACAAATTGAAGTCTACACTTAAAAGAAAACTAAACATGAGAATTGGGGTGAATACAACTGAATTCCATTCAATTATATCAATATACTAGAGGTTTCCCCAAATATCAATGGGATACAAGGTGCATGGCTTGAACTACAGAGAGCATGATAATGATTACATATGGAAAGAAGAATGACCTGGCACTTATGAAGTTCTTCAATGCAGTGTCCCAATTCTTATCTTGTTCAAATAACAAATTTCCATTCATATATGCAGCATATGCCTACAAAATTGGTAAACACATCAAACCTTTGTTGATTTAGAAAGGAAAGGTTGTGTCATACTTCTAACCGAAATATAGGAAGATTAAAACAGGCAGCAGTTACAAGATACAAGAATCCAATACTATAAGATTGTGCAAAATTGCACAAGATAAAGAAATGGATGAAGTGCGCACACTGTTAGAAAATAATCAACTCTCATCCATAATCAGGTGCTACAATTTTGGTTTGCTCATGAATTCATCACCAATGATGTGATCTCATAACAATGAAAATATGCCTCAACCATGAGCAACTGGCCATGTCTAGAACCATCAAAGAAAAACTTCACCATAAAAGTTCACTTTGATTACTACTTCAAGTGTTCAATATGTTGTCCAGCAAAAATAGTTCCAAATAGAAAATGCCCATACACCTAAAATTAAGCAACCTATGCACATTAAATTTTATTAATAGAGTTTCATGATATCAGAGACCCAAAACTAGAAACATGACTTGAGATAGCTAAATCAAAGACACACCTCAGCTTCCAAAGATGTTCTGGAATCACCCTTGGTTGCACACAACCGTGCAAAGAGATCAGCCCATTTTACTGCCTTCCTCAGTTTCCCAATCAGATAGATACGCTGTCGTGCATTTGGACCATCTGGAAGTTGTCGTTTCTCCATGGCATGGCTCCAAGATCTCTCCGCCAAATAGAGAAGCACATGCAGAAACCTATTTCTCTTTCAAATAAAATAAATCATAAACTTGAAACAATATGAAACAGAACTTCAGTTTCACCATCTAACAATAACAAATGGACAGTCACAAGAATCTCTTCTAATTTAGTAATCCATGTTACCAACATTCTCTCCAAAATGGATTTCCAAACAAAACAAATTAAAATATTGAGTCTTGCAATAAATTTATGGTGTCGTGATAAGAAATTCTCTTCAAATACAATAAGTTATCATTTGTTTACTGAAATGCACCATCATAATTTCTTGGCGTTATAGGCTTATTAGCTATAGTGACAGGAACAAAGTAAAATAAAAGAACAAGTCATTTGTACCGATGAAACCAGCCTCATATTTATATTGACAAAATAGATCCTAACATACATGGGGAAGGTTATTTCCTGCCTGGGAAAAGGCCTCTTTTCCTTTTCCAATGGATAATCATCTTTTAAAGAAAAAGAAAAAAAAAAAAAGAAGCTAAGCTCCTATAATACCCCAGATGCGTTGGCAATTAGAGGTCACTGAAGCAGAATTCTGAGGGAGAAATAACAAAGGGAGTAAAAGATACCAGCCAACAAATTAAATTATATAAACTCCATTTTAAAAGAGCACAATACAAGCTAAATCGAGAATACTTACCTCACTTCAGTAACGGTGGATTCAGTTATAGCTCTACGAGTGTATTTACCGCGTCCATGAGTAAACTTCAGTGATTTGTACAACCTCCTCAGCCGAGCAGTACAATACCTCCTGCGCTTGAATAATATTACTCAATATAATCACAACACCAAGATTAGAAGGCGATAAAAGTACTATAACAAAAGTAAAGGTTTATACCGATAACGAGCATAGTCACCATGTCGCAACCCATGCTGCATCTGCGCAGACTTCAGAAGCTGCAACACTGAATTTTCAAAATTCACATCAAAATATCAATTAATGTACATAAACTTTAGAGATAATTGAATCCGAAAAACAAGAGTGAGAAATTCGTTTCGCTAATAGCAGATAAAGAGGAAATAACCATTGATTGAAAATCTGGGATTGATCTGATCGGAGGTGGATTTTGGAGCGTCAATTTCCATGGCCGTCGTTACGCTATCTTTTCCCATCGATCCTTCAGCTGGAAATTCGCCACACAGAATCACATTAAACGAGGAAATGAACTTGGCAGCATTTTAACATTTAGATCTGAAAATTAACGAGGAAAATTTTTAATAACAAACTTAATCAGACGTACCTGTTTGTATAGATTAAGACGGCGGCGGCTCCTCTTCGAGGGATGAAATGCTCGGCCGACTTTCTAATGTGCCTTTGCGCTTCCAGTATTTTCCTCGGTTTCGTGAGTTACGTTTACGCTTGGGTTTCTGGGTTTTGCTTTCGCTTATTCAGGCTCATGGAGCCGATGATAAAATACGAAAATGGTCAAGTAACCATACGGTGTCGGATTGCTTTTTTAAATAAATTATTAAATACAAAGCAAATTTAGATTTTCATTTATGCAACCTATTAAAGTTTTTTCATCAAAATTGAGAGAGAAAAAAAATACACAACAGATTAGTGAATAAACATAAAGTATTGGGTGGATAGAAAATAAGCGGATATCAGAAAACTATGTAAGTTAATTTTATTCATTAGTCTAAATTAATATATATTATCTTTTTTATTCATAAGCATGAGATATTTTATTGGTATCATCGCTTTATTAATATATATTATTAATATCACTGTTTCATTTATTTTTAAATACTAATACTTAGATTTTATAATTTGTATTTAATCTTTTTTTAAAAACACATTTATTAATTTTAATAATATTTAAAATTACTATTTTATTTTTTGAAGATATTTAAAATTAGCCTGTTGGTGTCATACACTTCCATTGGTCCAAATTTCCGAGGATTCATCAGATTGGTAGTGTACGATAGTTGCAATGTGATCTGCTTTATTGAGAAACCAGAGATGAGGTATGATATGCAACGTCCTTAATTGTTTTTATCAAGTTCTCTGCAGGGCTCTCTTGACAATAAATTTTATCACGTGCCAACCAAACGGCGAAGTTTTCCCGCGCTTTTCGTTCCCTCTTGTTTCGATAGACAAAATGGATCGTTGAATCAAACCCTAGATCAAAATGGAAGGAGGACATGGAACCGATGCCGAGAGAGAAGACGAAGATTCTGAAAACGAGTTGCTTCGAGACCGATTCAGACTCTCCACCATCTCCATCGCTGAAGCAGAAGGTTCAATTTCTTTAGCTAACCTTTACTTTCATCTATTTTTCCTAGCGATTGATGCTTTTCTTTTCCTGATCCAATTTCATCGGTTATGCAATATTCATTTTGAGCAGCCAAGAAAAATGGATTGGATATATTTGAACCAGTAATCGCTTGCATTGCCGACTTGGCCTTCAAATATGCAGGTAAAATCTCGAGATGAGTCCCTAAGCCTATTCGTTTTATTTTTAATTTTTTCTTATGGAAGGATTTCTATTTTTTATGTCAGTTGTCAGTATCTATTTGTTCTTTGCATGTTTTTATGATAAATTTCGCGCACTTATAAATGCTTAGCCTGTCCGATAGATTCATTTCTCACTTGGACGGTTGTAGATCACCTTGTTTTTGTAACTATATAACATTTGATTAAGAATGAAATCCTTGCAAATGGCTTGCGTCTGTTGTTGGAATTTCTGATTCAATTTAGGGAGGGGGAGGGGGGGTGTTAATTGTTCTTGAAGTTCTTATTGGTTCGTAGAAGGGTAGTTGCTTTCAGATTTTAAACTTGCTGAAACAGCTGGAGGGAAGGAATTTGACACAATCCTCATTGTAAGGATATAATTACAGTAATCATTAAATATCACAAAGTATGAGTATGCAGTTAATGAACCAACTTCATCAAAGTTGAGGAAGTTGTTGGCAGACATACCGTCATAATCACTAAGCTAATGAAATAAATGCTTTTCTGAAAACCAGAACAACTGGCGAAGGACCTTGAGCTTTTTGCACAGCATGCTGGTCGTAAATCTGTGAATATGGAAGATGTCATACTTTCTGGTAAGTTTCCTTATTAAATCTAATTTGGACGAATAATAGACCTGTAACTAGCATGTTATTCATTTGGAATGATTGATTTGCAAGAAAACAATTTGAATTCAAATGATTTTTTATAAAATCATGTATGATATTAATTTATTGTAAAATGAAAAATAAATTCAATCGAGAAAATTTGAATTTTTTTTATTCTGAACAAAGGATTTAAGCTTTTTCCTGTTCTTTGGTCTAATTTCCAACAAAACCAATTCTTTCTTCACATTTATTTTCGGTTTTATTTTCCCTATTCACCTTTCTCCTTCGCTTTTTTAACATTGAGAAAGCAGCACATTTTGATTCCTTTGGATGGGCTTATTCCTCTTACTTGGTTCCAGCTCATAGAAATGAACATCTAGCTGCGTCATTGAGGTCCTTCTCCAGTGATCTGAAAGCAAAAGAACCCCCGTCTGAGAAAAAAAGGAAGAAAGTGCCGAAGAAAGAAGACAAAGCTAGTTCTAGTGCAGTACATATTCCTGACCTTTAAGAAAAATACATAAAATCTCAATTTAGGAATATTGTGTTATTGCATACCTAGACATAATGCTTTAAGCAAATAAATCTGCAATATTTGGCTCTCTTTGGTCAAAGGGCATTCTGTTGATCTGTTAGATCATCCTGATTGATTCCCGACTTGCAAAAGAATGCAGATGTAAATCTCTACTGCATTTCTGTGGTTCTACGCCTGCCAATACCACTGTCTTTTGGATCACTGTTGCTTTTGCGGACCTTGATTCACTCGTGTTATTAATCTGTAACTCTTCTTACATTCCCGCCAATGACAGTGTTACACTTTCCCTAATAGATGATATATTATTTTGCTAGCATCTTTTTCCCAGTTGGGCCGATGTCACATTAATATGCATTGTTGCATTATTCATTTGTGCCCATTGCCTGGTTTCTCTATGGGGCCGAATTGTGTATATAGCCATTCATAAATAGTATTGTTTTTTTTTTTTAAACGTTAGTGCTTGGAATTTTTTCTAAGTTCAATTTTATGTGAAAAAATGAATCTATAGATATTCGATGTAAGTTCGTTTAGTAGCAAGATCAATTATTTATGTTACACGGTGTGAACTTGTGAGGCAATGTTTACTGTTTCCACTCTCATGAAACGAGAAAAGCCTGTGAAAAGATCAATTTCCAACCAAATTCAATTCCCGACTTGCTAGCATGAATTGTTTCCTGTAATTTAGCGATCAACTTTGTAGATTACTACCCTTCCATCACCGTAAAAGCACTTATTTCTTTAAAATATCACATAAAACTCATACAAGTCATAAATGACAATATATGTATTGTTTTTGTCAAATAAATTAAGTGGTTTTATGTAATAGTTATAAAAATGAAAATTTTCATAACATTTTTACATAAAAAATTGAAAATGAATGACCAAAATGTATCTACTTGTGCAATTGTGGTATATGGAGCTGGCTCCTTCACCGGGCCACCGACTCAACAGTGAGCCCATTAACATTCTTCTGTTGATCTTTGATAATTGGAAAACGGGGAGAATTAGTAATTACGGTGCGGTTAATCTGAGAACTTTGTTCTCCATTTCTTTTATATATATATATAAATATAAAATCTTCTCTAACTCCAAGGACAAATCATGATGTTCTGTTTCCGTATTTAAAACAGCACATCAGTCCAAAAAAAAATCTTGAAACTATGAAAAGGATCAAGGACTAGTTATGATAGTGAAGAAACTCAGTTCAGTTTTTGGCAAGATCTCAAACTCAAAGCCAGAGAAAAAAAAAAAAAAAAACATTAGAACCATAGTAGGGAAACAGGCGAACACGACAACTGAGGATCGAAGTTATTTCAGTTAGCTTTATTTTTTCCACCGCTACAGAAGATCCGTACGTAAAGGTAATTTACCGATTGATGTGTGATGATAGTGAATGATACTCCAGGCTACCCTCCATTGCTTTTCAATTTTAAAACTCAATCAGAAAAAAATAAAAAATAAAAAATTTCCACACTCACGCTCATCAAGTGACGTCTACGCATCGTAAACTGTGACTTCTAAAACTCCCCCTTCATTTGTAATTTTATAAAAATTAAATTATTTTTTT
>CAOGCB010045507.1:0-10432 GCA_948266635.1 Cnidoscolus chayamansa
AACTCTTCTTCATCTTCTTAGCTTGAGTTGTAAAAGAGGAAACAAGAGTTAATTCCTTCATCTATCAAAACCTACTTAAGGTTGTTTACAAGCTTGGGATAGCTTGTCTCTTGAGTGTTGAGTGAAAAACACTTGTAAGAGGTTACACTATAGACTTGAAATCTTGTGAGAGGTTACAAGAGAGCCTTGAAAACTTGTGAAAGGTTGCAAGATAGCCAAGAAATCTTGTGAGAGGTTGCAAGTACCTAGCAAACTTGTGTAAGCTGTAAAGGCTTGTTTCTTGCCTATTTAAAAGAAACTTTAGTGGAGGAAATTCTCAAAGAAGATCTTTGGGAGAGTGGATGTAAGCAAGGAGGTTGAACCACTATAAATCTCTTGGTTTTGTTTTCTCTCACTCATCTCTCATACTTATTCATTTGTTTTAATTCATTAAGTATTTGATCTTGCCAAGTTATACTTATCTGTTTGAGATTGATTGATTGCTGATTACTCTAACAGAATATCTAAACAGATTAAATTTCTTCTATCAGCTGAGTACAGTCACTTTCAGTCTAATTCCGAGAATTTAGAAGTTCTAATTTTGTTTCACTAAACTAGTTTACAAATCCAGAAGAAATGTTAAATTTTTTATAAAGTCCAATTCACCCCCCTCTTGGACTCCAACTAGGGACCAACAATGCCCATCCTGAAGCTGCTGAACTAGAGAGTGTTGTACCCACACAATATAGCTATACTAGGGCAGGATGCCTTCTTTTAGCAATTAGTTGATGCGTTAAGGCAAGTTATAGGAGCAGCACCTTCAACACATACTGTAGTACCTGCACCTTCTAGACCCCCTGTGAATAAACTCCGAAAATATGGAGCTACAGAATTTAGAGACAGGATGGAGGATGATGCCTCAACAACAAAATATTGGCTAGAAGGTACGGAAAGAGTGTTAGAGATGCTACAATGCACTCCAAAGGATAGTGTGAATGTCATGAAACCACAGTTTCCCATCTGCTTCTACTTCTATATTTAGGTAGTACGTTGGGTCTTCATCTACCTGAATGGATAACTTTTGCCTATCAGCACCTTCTTCCAAGTGAGACATGGTTGCTAACATGGCTAGGGTGTCAGCATATTGATTATTCTCTCACCCCAAGTGTGAGAAGGTTACTTCTTTAAATTCTCCTATTAACTCCGTAAGGCATTTTTGGTAGGGATGAGCTTTGGATCTTTAGTCTGCCACTCCCCTTTCACTTGGTAGATTATCAGGGCAGAGTCACCGAACACTTCCAACTTTCTTATCTTCATTTCATACGTGGTGAGTAATCCTTTGAGGCAGGCTTCATACTTGGCCACATTATTCGTGCATGTGAAGTTTAGTTTTATAGCAATTGGGAAATGCTTTCCTTCAAGGGAGATTAATACCAATCCCATGCTTGCACCAGAAAAGTTGACTGCGTTGTCAAAGTACATTTTCCAAACTTATTTTGGCAATCCATCTTCATCTTCAGCAACATTGACATGTTCGTCCAGGTATGCTAGTTTTGCAGGGTTATCATCTTTACTCAGACCTTCAACCAGTAGATCGGTAAGCACCCCTGCATAGACTTTATGGTCAAATACATGATATCATATTGAGACAATAAGGCCTTTGCCACTTGGCTATCCTCCCTGGGAGAAAAGGGGTTTTGAAGACATACTTGAGGGGATCCATCTGTGTAATTAACCACGTTGTGTGGCTCAGTATGTAGTGTCTTAGATGCTGGGCTATCTAGGCGAGGGCATAAATCGTCCCTTCAATGAGAGATTAGCGTATCTCATAATTTTTGAATTTCTTACTAAGATAGTAGATAACTCGATCTTTGCATTCCGCATCATCTTGTTGTCCTAGGACAGCCCCCATCGATCTTTGAAGCATGGTTAGATATAGGATGAAAGGCTTTCCAAGAATAGGCGGGATGAGTATAGGCGGTTTGATAAGTACCACTTGACGATTTTGAAAGCCTCTCGACAAGTCTCGTCCAATACAAAGGCATAATTCTTCCTTAATAATTTGAATATCGGTTCTGCCTTCCCGATGAGGTTGGAGATGAACCTAGCAATGTAGTTCAGCTTGCCTAGAACACTTCAGACTTCCTTTACTGTAGTCAAGTGGGGCATTTCCTGAATTGCCTTTACCGTATCCGGGTTTACCTCAATTCCCTTTTTGCTAATGATGAAACCCTATAGCTTTCTGGATTTAGTCCCGAAGATCCATTTCGAAGGATTAAGTTTGAGTTGATATTTCTAAAATCTTTCAAAAACTTTGTGCAAGGTATTCACATGGCTTTCCATCCCTTTTGACATGATGATCATATCATCCACATACACCTCAACTTCTTTGTGCATTAAGTCGTGGAACATTGTCACCATGGTGCGTTGATACATTGCCCCTGTGTTTTTCAATCCGAATGGTATGACTTAGTAGCAGAAGACCCATTGGGTGATGAAGGCGGTCTTTGTTTTATCTTGTAGGTCCATGGGGATTTGATTATACCCCAAGGCAGCATCTATACACGAACAATGCCCTAATCTTGCAGCGTTGTCGATTAGAATATTGATATAAGGGAGCGGGAAGTCATCTTTCAGGCTAGCTTTATTGAGATCTCGGTAGTCAATGTAGACTTTGATCTTCCCATCTTTCTTTGGTATTATATCACATTAGCCCTCCATTCCAGATACTTCACAACTTCAATAAATCTAGCCTCATATTGCCTTTAACTTCATCGCTTACTTTTAGAAGGGTATATGGGTCCATCCTTCTCAATTTCTGCTTTACAAGCCTTGCCCCTAGAACAAGTGGGATCTTATGAGTGGCTATATGAGGATCGAGCCCTAGTATATCATCTTAACCCTATACAAAGATGTCCAGGTATTCTTTCAACAGGGTTTCCCAATGTCCTTTTTCCATACTGGCCACTATTCTGAGTTCCCTTTTTTCTCATGCCATGCTGAGATTTACTATGACGACTTTTTCTTTGTAAGGAGTGAGGCATGGCTCTTCATTTTCTTCTTGCCAGTCCTTGTGTGTGACTTCTCCATTCCACTAGTCATTCCCCTCTGTATTAAATACGGTTTCTTCGAAATTAATCAATGGGTCCACTAGATCAATCATGTCTTCTGGGATTGGTTTTTCTTTAGCCCTAAAGTTCGAAGGAAAGGAAAATGGGGTTAAGGTTACTAATAAGAGTGGAAGAGTTTATATTTATGATTAATGAATAGCAAGGAAGCTTAATGGGAATATAAACGGACAAAGATTGTGATATAGCAAGACAGGAAAAGAAAAAAAAAGAAAGAGAAAAAAAAAAGAGATTTACAAAGGTGCTTTTATTTTATTAAGATTTCATTGGGGCATGTCCCTTACATCAAAATCCAGTTGTCGCCACAGACGTTGGTGATAGAGGATGACTGGTAATTAAATAGGTCATTACTTTTGGATAGGCGTGATATCTTCTACTTGATAATTGCCTATCTCTTCATCTTTTCCCATCTTTCGGATCAGGAGGTCAAAGTGCGCGTCATCCTCGATCGTGTTAATGGTGCAATTTGGGCTTCCACCTTTACTACTTGGGAAAACAGTTTCGCTATGAATGAACGTGTCTTGCAGTGGTAGGATCTCTTTGATCTTTCTTTTATTTAACTGGGCAACTTTTACAACATCAAAGTTAAAATCGAGGCTAGCATGTCGTTTATTACGGACCATCCTTATTGGTTCGAGGATACCTTGCAATCGTACGCCTAGACCTGGCTAGTTTGGTATCCATTTTTTCCCATTATTTTTGCTACCAGTTGGGGAACCTTAAGAAATGATAAGGGAGCTTCAGACATTTCGGTCTCAAATGCTTGATAAGTGGTCTCTAAGGCTTCCTTAGTATTCTCAATGTAGGGGAGCGATTGAGGTTTTGTTATCATGATGGCTTCTTCCTTTTGACATCTACCTATTTTCCCTCTGCTATATAATTCACCTTTTGGTGAAGGGATGATGGTACAACATTAGCAACGTGAATCCAGGGTCTTCCTAAAAGCATGTTGTAAGCTGGCTAGATGTCTATTACCTAGAACGTAACATCAAAAGTGCATGCACCAATTTAGAGAGGCAGCTCTACATCTCCATCACCTGCCTTTTATTTCCATCGAAACTCAGACTATCATATTAGATGTTCTGATTTGAGATGTTCTGATAAGCAGCCTTGCTAGAGTAACTACTGGAGGGATGTTCAAAGCCGAACCATTGTGTATTAATACCTTGGCTACCAGGCATTCCCCACATTTGACCGTGATGTGCATGGCTTTCATATGCTTTTTCCCTATAGGGTCTATTTCTTCATCTACAAAGGATATGAGGTTGTTCATTTGTATTTGGCCAACTATCCTTTCAAATTGCCTTGGGGAGACGTCTGGTGTTACATAGGCATGGTTAAGGACCTTCTTAAGCGCCTATCGGTGAGTGTCCGAGTTTAAAAGTAGTGAAAGTAATTATATTTTAGTAGGTGTCCTTCTTAGTTGTTCGACCACATCATATTCGATTCGCTTAATGATCTGCAAGAGCGAGTCGTCATCATCCTTATCCTTAGAAGGTTCTCTTATTTCGCCATGTTCTTCTAGACTCTGACCAGACGGTTCTGCTACCTTGGGCTCTACGGCCTTTACTTTCTCATTCCTCTTTGGTTCAACAGTAGGTAGCACCATCCACTCCTGGGGATGAAATCTATCTATGGCTCTTGTCCCTCATGGAGGTGACTTTGCATCTTATCACTAGGTTCAGGATGGGCAGGTCCCAATTATATAAGCTTAAAAGGTCTCTTTCCTGACTTTGGTAAAGGCACATCATGGGTTACTAGTCTCATAAACACCTCACAATTGTAATTCCATGGGATCTCATGCATGTTGGTGATTGGCAGTAGTGCAAGAATTCGTATGATGGTCTGGAGAGGCCGGGCTAGAGGAGGATGTCTTGGTCTGACTTCTTCCTCCTTTTTCACCATTCCTATTTCTGCACTGGTCTTTTTGCTTTGAAGGCAGATGATCCCTAAGGATATCAACCAAGACACCTCTGACCTAAATTCTATATAGGTGGTTAAATTGTGTCCTTTCTTATTCTCATGATGTGCACAATCCTGGGTATGGTCGGTTTCCATCCTTTGATCTGCTTGAGGCTTCTTAATGAGCTGCATGTTTCCTGTATTTCTCGAAAGTAGGGAATTATTTATTTCTTTTTCCTATTTGAATGATGTCTAAAAGTTGTTGGAGGTATTCCCAATCACTAAATTGAAGTAAGGCACCTTAAGGGTCTCAATGAAGAGTGAGCATAACTCATGGTCTGCAACTAGAGGGTGTACTTCTAATGCCTTCTCTCGCCACCTTTAGGCATACTCTATGAAGCCTTCATTTTCCCTCTAGGCTAGGTTTTAGAGGTCTTTCCGAGTTGGTACCACGTTGTAATTGAACTTGTATTGCTTGATAAAGTCATTGGCTAAGTCCTTCCATGATCTCATTTTCCCTCTATCCAGTTGAATGAACCATCTCAGTGCGGTTCCTATTAACCCTTCATGGAAGAAGTGGATTAATAGCTTCTTGTCACTTGCGATTGTGAACATTTTGGCTACATATATAGCCAGATGGATCCTTGGGTCCATCGCGTGCATGTACTTTTTGAATTTCGGTATTGTGAACTTCTTAAGGATTATGATATCCGGAGTGATTCTTAGAGATGAGACATCCAATGGCTTATACTGTTACGGACGGATTTTAGGGCCTAGGAGTTTAGGCACCTAAAATGATATAATTAGCACGAAAGTGATTGAACGAGTTTATAAATGATATTTAGAAGTGAAAATGTGGATAGAAAATGAAAAAAAGAAAGTAATGCATCAAAAAGAAATGTATAATGAAAAAATTGAGAGTAAAAAAATTGGTAATACAAATGAACAAAAAGGAAATGAATTAAATGGAAATACAATAGGAAAGACATGGAAATACATAAAGAAATATGAAAAGAGAATTAGCAATATGGAAATAGCATTAGAAAATGGAAATACAAGGAAAGGTGAAAAGAAAGGAAAAGTAAGAAAGAGAAAAAGTAAAAAGGTAAAGTTGAAAGTCAAACTTTGGAAGGGATAAGGATAAAACTTATCCTTAGGAACTAATTAAGCATTTTTCTACCAAACCAAGAGAGAGCACCCAACGGGAGAAAGGAAAAAGGAAAAGAAAAGAGAAAGGAAGAAGAAGAAGAAGAAGAGAAGAGAGGATTTCATAGAAAAGGTTAGTATTTCATAAACTTATAACTTTCAAGTAGGATAAAAATGAACTTTTATGAAAAAGAGGGGATTAGGGTTCAAGTTCAAATTTGAACTAACCTCTGAAAAATAAGTATGATGATTAAAACATGTTTTGTAGCTTTGAATTAAAGTATAGAAGATGAAAGAAGTGAGAAACTAGCTAAAGAAGTGAAATCTGGAAATTTGACAGCATGAATAGTAACCTTGTGTCACTATTCCGGAGATCCAAATGATATCAGAAATAGGTAAAAGATATACCGGTAGAAAGATTAGGATGTTAGCTACAAATGTCTAGAAGACCATTTTGTGAAATTAGATCAAAAGATGCATGAAAAAGTGGGAAGAACACATGTAGGTTAAATTGCGAATTCTGGAAATTCAGAACAGGACAACAAATGTTCTCAATGATTTGGAGACCTTATTGATGAGATAAAATCATGAAATTTGGCATGAACCTATTTTAGGTTGTTATTTAAAAGTTTCATGTTGGGAACTTTGATTAGAATTGAACTTAAATGGATCAAATAATGAGCTTAAGATGTGGAGGTCCAATTCTGCAGCAATTCTGCAGAAAAGGGAATTTGGGATTTTGTGACTCAAATGGAGTATAATTGATGTAGAACTTTAAGTGTGGCTTTGTTAAATTGACATAGACCTTTAATCCATAATTTGAGATCAAAATAACTTGAGTTGGTAAAGAAATGAGTTAGAAATGCTAAAGGTTGGTGAGTGAGGTATGAAAATCGGTATGGAACTTAAATTGGCTAGAAAATGGCTCAAATGAGTTTGACTTGAGCTATAACTTAGAAAATACCTTGAATGTTAAGTGTAAATGAAGTGTACAAAATTTGAGAGTGAATGGAGTTGGAAAAGTGAGGTTTTAGTTGCTAGGATTGGAGGTCGCGACATAGGCTCGCGGGGGCGACATTGGACAAGCCAGATTGTGTTTGCTGGCATGAAGTTGCGACCGCGACAATTAAATTCACGATCGCGAAAACGTCCAAAATCGGACAGAAACTTCTCGCAAGCGCGACAAATAATTCGCGACCGCGACAAAGCAAGGAATCGGGCAGAAACCTTTGGGAAAAGTCGCGACCACGACTTGTCTCTGCCAAATGAAAATGTTGGGGAAAAGTTAAGATTTAAATTAAGTTTTGGGACCTTAAGGATAGACTATTGTTTATAGTAATTCTAAGTATAATTGAGTATTAAGTATGAATGATATTGATGTGAAAATGTAATGTGTTTAGGTGCCAGAAGTGAAGGTGTCCTTGAAGATCAAAGAAACAAAGATAAGGGGAAAGCTATCCAAGGTAAGTTATAGGTTTATTGTGTAATAGTAGACACAATAACATGTTGTATTTCATATAATCATCATGCTACCTTGTGCATGATGACATAAAATAAAATGTGTGAATATTATAGTATATTGATTATGATTTTGCATTGTGTGTGTAAATGATGTTGGATGAAATGTTTGATAGTATTGAGGCATGCATATGATGATTGGTGAATTGTTTGGCATTAATGAGGTAAGATTATATTGATTGAGTATTAGTATTAATTATGATTGATATGTTGTGATGAAATGGAATTGTGAGAATGAATATGAACATTGAGGTGTGAATATATATTGATTGAACATTTTATTTTATGGGATTGACATATTGATTATGAAAAATGTGCTGTGGACATGAAATGTGAGTTGATGAAATATGTTGAGCATGTTATGACATTACATACATGACATGATGTTGGATCACAGGAAGACCCGTAGAGATGTAGTGGTGACCTGTGATGTGAAATAAAACATGGAAAGACCCGTAGAGATGTAGTGGTGACCCATGCTATAAAATTAAATGGGAAGACCCGTAGAGATGTAGTGATGACCCATTGTAAAAGAAAATGTACAAATGTATTGAGAAATTTAGTTTGGTGCACCAAATGAAGATGGGACATGATGATTGAAGAAAAGAAGAATGGAGAATGCATAGCATGAGATGCATTTACATTATGTTGTGATATTGCATTATCGAATCATCATGATGTTATGTGTATGAATTAGTAAAAAGAATATTGATTATGCTAGTTAAGTTAATGATTTATGATGTTATAATGATGTATGATGCTAATGGTAAAGAAAATATGTATTGTGAATATGTATAATAGAAATGACATTTGTTGTATGTATTATGAGTATGGTTATAGCTTACTGAGTTATATACTCAGCGTTTATCCCTGATAAACGCAGGTGAAAGCAACAAAGGGAATGAAAGCAAGCAGTGAATTGAAGATAAGGTTTACAGAGGTAGTATTTGTAAATGAAGATGTATCCTAAGGATTTTTGTAATGTATATATTTTATAATTTTGTAATTATCATGGGAATAGAGGCAGTATTGTAATTAAGTAAACTTGTATATTGTTTATATTAATACCTTTGTTTGGGTATATACTTTTGGAAAGTGTTTAATGATGGATTTACCATTTCATGATTTTGTTTTGAAATGAATGATGATGGTGAAAATTGGTTTTTGATTGAATGGATAATTCTAGTTTTAAATTATTTGAAAAGTGAAAAATTTATACAGGTTTTTAAGGAGCTGTGATGCAAACTTATCCCTTACAGGATGAGTGGTGGTTTCTCTGTAGGGAGAAAAGTAGGAAATCACTATTCACTCTGTGGAAGGCATGTCATAGGGTTGTGACAACTACCATGCAATACGTCCTTTCACCATTATACTCAATCTCTATTGAATGCAACCCTTTGTGTTGATGGTTTAATGGCTGTAAAATCCTTGAATAATCAAAATCACTATTCTAATTTAGTCCCATGGGTCTTACTCATATTAGGACTCTACTCCAACTAGAGATTTCTTCCCGAGTTTGCGACACAATAAGGTCCCTACCTAATTTGGGAACAGTGAATCCTTTATTGATTACTTAATTTCCTTCAAGTATTGTCAATATACGCAATCTCTCGACCATGGATACTTCATGGTGAAGAATCGAGTCTTCGAATAAAAGTATGACTTATATACTTAAGCTATCATTAATGAGCTCAAGTCAAAGAATAATGCACAAGGGATATGATGTCAGTCTTTCATGAAGAGATGAATGTCTCGCTGTCGGGTCTTTGATGTACATGTTCCCGAAATAAGCATCCATATATTAACGCTAAGCATCGCTATGCTTACAGCTATATAACCACTACTTGACCTAGTTAAGGAGTATAGCATGTGACAGTCTATCCATATTGATGATGTCCCGTCTCTTCGATACTATGACTAGGGATAGCTTAAGTATCGACACATTTACATGAAATAAGAATCTCACATCATGAACTCTTCATGATGTCTTTTACACTATATCATGGGATGTCTAAGACTTTATTATCAATTTAAGATATAATAATAATAATAATAATAATAATAATAATAATAATAATAATAATAATAATAATAATAATAATAATAATCACACATATGTATTGAAATAAATGCACCAATAATAGATAATATAATATCATTATATTATTACTAAATCAAGTTCATCAAAGAGTATCCATAGTACAAGTAGGCTCTAACACATATATATCTAATAGAACCTCATTGTTAAAAGTCCCTTGCCAGTAACTTTAACTTAGTTTTATGTCACGTTTCTACGTTTTTTAATGGGGGATTATAAGATACTTTGTAGAATATTTTCAAAGTAGAATTTTTCAATATTTTAGTTTATAATCCTAAAAATCCGCCAATGTAGGAGCGAACATTGGATACACAAGGACAATAGTAATAACTTATGATCGGTTTACACAAATCATCCAAAGTTGAGTGGATACAAAATTTCAATAAATTATGTTTACAAAAAGATATTTTATGGCATGCCCATGTATCATAACGTGACTGTGAACCCCTAACCCCGCATGGCACAGGAAAATAAATAAACTTCAATTATTTAAATACCTATGACTAGGATGAGTGCACTTATGTGTGAGTCGCCACCTGATTTAATTATTTAAGGGCAAATTAGGAAAAACCCTATGACTCCAATTTTAACTTAATTAATCTAATTATTAGATTAATTAGCCCAAATAGATTAAAGCTAGTCTGCGAACCAAAGTTGGATC
>CAOGCB010046051.1:0-20135 GCA_948266635.1 Cnidoscolus chayamansa
TTACAATATGAATAATTAAATAAAAATTTTTATGCAATAATATCGTAAAATAAATAAATTATCTTATAATAATCTAATAAATAATAATATTGTAAAAAATATAATAATATATTTTTTAGACTAATAAAAATATATCAAAATAATAATATCATAAAACAAAGAACAATATCTTAAAATAATATTATAATAGATTTCTTATCTTAATAAAATAAAATAATTGATATAATATCTAGAAGTATGCAATGAAATTATTAAATAAAATAAAAATAATATTTTAAAGATAATAATATTAATTATTTTGAGCTAAAAAATATATACATACTTTTTCGGTTAATGATTTTATATTATAAAAATAGACATAATTGATAAGATGAAAAATTGAAAGAGAAGGGGGAGAAATAAAAAGAGAAATGAGAGGAGATAAAGATGTAGGAATTTGAAAGAGTGAAAAGATTTTAAGGAAATGAGATCCCCTTCTTCAGCTTGCACCGAAGAAGAGTTAGTATAGTTAATCTAACTACTTTGCCTCACACGCAGGTGCTTTTCGAGCCTCTGCATAGAATTATTTTAATATTTTAAATAATATATTTATAATATAAACCATCAATTAATAAAATACTAAATAAAAATATCTAATAAAAAATCATAGATATACTTTAAAATTATATTAAAATAATTCTTACAACACTAATAAGTTTTAGTCCCAAATAAGTTTGGAGTCGGCTGTATGGATCCTGTAACAAATAAGGCCACAATCAATATCAACAATCACACGCCTTAGACTCATTTCATTACGCGGATTTTTCGCCTTCATTCAGGTCTATTACTAACTAAATTCGAATCAATATTTAAGGCTCGTAAGTCTCTGGCTATTACTTCTTTCAAAACTGTCATAGGTCTACCTCGACCTCTCTTAGCCCCATCAACCATTAAGTTCTCACACTTGCGAACCGCCGCATGGTGAGGTCTCCGTAAAACATGCCCAAACCATCTAAGTCTTCCTTCTCTCACCTTATCACCAACCTCCGCTACCTGTATTTTCTGCCGAATATGCTCATTCTTAATTTTATCCAATCTAGTATGGCCACACATCCATCTTAACATTCTCATTTCTGCCACCTTCATCTTATGAAGATGTTGCCCTGTAGGTTCCCAACACTCACTACCATATAGCATCGCTGGTCGAACAACAGTCCTATAGAATTTACCTTTCACCTTCAAAGGTATTTTCTTGTCGCATAATACTCCTGATGCTCCCTTCCACTTCATCCACCCTACTTGTATTCTGTGAGCCACATCTTCGTCTATACGGCCTTCATTTTGAAACACAGAGCCCAAATATCTAAACTGTTTGGCTCTTTGAACCAAAATTACATTCAATTTAACCTCTTGTTCTTTATTGTTCTTTAAATTGAACTCACAATGCATATATTCTGTTTTACTCCTACTTAACTTAAACCTTTGTCCTCAAGAGTTTTCCTCCATACTTCGAGCTTACGATTAACTCCCTCACTGGTCTCATTGATTAACACAATGTCATCTGCAAATAACATACATTAAGGCACATCATCTTGTATGCTTCTAGTTAGCTCGTTTATAACAAGAATAAACAAATATGGGCTCATGGCCGAACCTTGATGCAATCCAATGGTAATGGGAAAAGCCTCTGTGTCCCCACCCGGTGCTTTCACACTAGTGGATGCATTCTCATACATATCCTTGATGATGTTAATATACTTGACATGGACACCCTTTCCCTCTAGAACCCACCAAAGCACTTCTCTTGGCACTCTATCATAGGCCTTCTCCAAGTCAATAAATACCATGTGAAGATCTTTCTTATTCTCTTGATACAATTCCATTAGTCTTCTTAAAAGAGAAATGGCCTCCAAAGTAGATCTCCCTGGCATAAAACCAAATTGATTCTCCGACACTCTTGTAATTCGCCTCAATCTATGTACTATAACCCTCTCCTATAATTTCATAGTATGACTCATAAGTTTGATACCCCGATAATTTGTGCAGCTTTGAATGTCTCCTTTATTCTTATATATTGGTATCAAAGTACTCTTTCTCCAAGCATTTGGCATCTTACATCCTTTCAATATAGCATTAAAGAGTTTGGTTAACTAGGCAACTCCTGCCTCTCCAAGGCTCTTCCAAACCTCTATAGGAATACCATCTGGACCACATGCCTTACCAACTTTCATAAGTTTCATATTATATCTAGATACAAGAAATATTTTTTTGTTTCAATTTTAAAATTTCCTAGCTGGTTTTAGTTATTTTAGTCCAGTTAGTTCAAAGCTGTAGTGAACATTTGTGCAACAGTAGTGACAATGATGATTTGGAGTATTGTATTCTTATCAGTTTTTAAAGAGGGAGATCTAGTCTTTTAGGATATAATTGTATAATTTTTTCCCTGGGAACTTGAAGTGGTGATAAAAAAAATGTTTTTCTGTTGAGTATTGATTGATTGGTGAACTTCTAAAATTATTTTTCTGTTGATCTATAATTGACTTTGGTGTCCGAATGCCATTCCTCCCTGTAATTTTTCATGGACTACAAGTATTTATGAGAATAACCGCACCTACTTTTTTCCCCTCTTGTTTTGCTGTTAAATTACTGTTTGCCTGCATTCATTGTCAGCCCTAACATGTCATTATTTAACTGAATGAATTAATATGTACTTTGCTGTTGTTTTGTGTCTTTACTGTGTTTTTCTCTTACAGGGTATTAAGGAGGGATGGTATGATGGGGCCAGCATTGCTTTTGCGGTTATTCTTGTCATTGTTGTGACAGGTATGAAGATCCAACTGTAATGTTCTATTGAATTAGAAATATTTGAAGATGGACTCTGAAATTGTAGAACTTTTCTCTTTTACATAGGTAAATATTATTCTTGGGACAATTTAAAATTGGAATTTGTCATCCATGTACAAACTAGTGAATGGGGTGAAGATTCATTACCACATCATTCATCATAATGTTATGTAGTTCATGGTAGATGAAATTGGTCTTTTTTTATTAAGCTAAATAAAGTTGTGGAAGAATTTATATTGCTCATATTAATGCACATTGGCATTAGCATATCAATGTAACTTCTATCAGTTAGTGCAAGTGTGCCAAATGTGCACACAAATATTTTTTGGGGTTGTGCTCATGTGCCTTAATTTTTTTTTTTCTATGTTTTTTCAATTATTGGTAGTAAAAAGAAATATTAAGCACTTAATTTTTTTTTTTGAGTTGTTGATTGTTGATGTTTCATTGGTTAACTGAGTTTCTCTGTAATGATAAATTGTTATTGGTCATGCTGTGGGTTGTTAATGGTTTTTGTTTGGAAGATTTTATTTTCTTGTTGAAGTGGAAGCTTCTACTGTGTGGGAATGGGAGTCCTATACTACTATATAATTGCAATTCAAATGCATAGTTTTGTCTGCTGAAGGTAGGCCTGAGCAGATTGTGGATTAAACCTGAAAACCGAACCAAACCAAACCAATCTGATTCAGTTCAATCAGTTCAGTTTTCTGGCTTCATCGGTGTGGTTCAGTTATAAGTTTCCTAATTTATAACTATTCGGTTCAGTTCGTTAATTTCAGTAAAACTGAAAGAATTGAACCAAACTGGAATCATTCTACTACACCTTTTTGGGAGGTTTTCTATATATATCCCCTGCCCTAACTTTCTTCCAAGTTTCCTTGTCCTCTAACCGAACCTGCATTTCCCTTCCTTCCCCTTTCTCCATAGTTCACACTACCTCTTCCTTCTTCCTCACCTTCATGATTTGTGTCACAATACACTACATACTTCACACCATCAGCGAATCACACGATGAGATGAACTGGGGATATCACTTTGTGCCATGAGATGGACTGAGATGTTATCTGCATCACACCAGATGGAATCCATCTGTTGTACCATGGTTTTAAATCGCCATCATGGTCACAAGCGACAGAAACATGCTTATAAAGGCTGTGATGTAACTTCAATGGCCTGGTGCTACACAAATCTCTTGAAAAAATTGCAAATTCTATGAAATAAGTAGATTTTGGTAGATACAATAGAACTAAGATACACAACTATATAATAAGCATATACTGATTGTGAGCATAGAGGCGTAAAATAAAACTTGGTTAATTTGGTCCTCCCCTTTTTCTTGTCAATTCAACCCAAAATGTAGTCACTGTTTTAGCTGGGCCCATCAGAAGGACAACATGAATGTATTTTCCCCAACCCAACCTCCTTTTATTCCTATTTCGCAATGGAAAAAGTTGTCTTCTATATATATATATATATTTGCTTTATTGCTATTCCATTTCCTGCTCCCTTTTCATCTGCTTGTTCGTAGTATAGTACAAAGTTATCCAGTGTGATGAGGAAGACTAATCAGGGGCAAGTGAAACTTCATGGTGTTATTTATGATACTGTGGCAATTATATTCTATCTTTGTTTTATTAAGAGAAGTTACAAGATTTGAGCAACACCTAGCTTGGTGGTCTCAGTATGTCTTGTATAAATTCATACTTTGCTTTGTTGAGACTATTGTTGTTATCTTGTTCTTTGAGAAATAATTTCAACTTTATGCAGTCACAAGAAACTACAAATAATTTGTTAATATGCTGTCATTTCTCTATAGAAGAGAATGTGCTTAATTTTCTTCATTTATTGTCTTCAGCTGTAAGTGATTACAAACAATCCCTTCAGTTCCAAAATCTAAATGAGGAGAAGAGAAATATACATATGGAGGTGCACTTCTACCACAATAAAAAGTGGCCTGTGACTAGATTTTATTTCTTTTGCATACAAATCATGAAGAAACATTTGTGCAGGTTATTAGAGGGGGTAAAAGAGTTGATGTTTCAATATATGATATCGTTGTTGGAGATATTGTGCCCCTCAATATTGGTGACCAGGTAAGTACATCAGTCATCAGCTATACATTTCATTTAATTCTTTTTCTGTATAATTTATGGACAGTCTAAGTACATCTCTAGGTACCTGCTGATGGAATTTTAATCACTGGTCACTCTCTTGCAATTGATGAATCTAGCATGACTGGAGAAAGCAAGATTGTAAGCCTTTTGACTGGTCTTTACATGTGGTGAAGAAATTGCTTAGTTATACCTGTTAATTTAAGTGATTATTCTGCAGGTTCACAAGAATTCCAGGGCACCATTTCTAATGTCAGGCTGTAAAGTGTCTGATGGTAGTGGCACTATGCTGGTAAATTTCATCTTGTTTTCTCTGTCATTGCATGGCATTATTTTATCCCTTTCCATAAAAGCATATCTTGTTGTTCTCAATTGACCAATTATAAAGTAACTGTTAAGATACTAAATCATCTTTGATTGATATCTCAAGAGAGGAGAAGAGGGTGCAGAGCATTGTACTGCCATATTGGAGCATTTTTGGGGACTTCTTTACATGTCTTGTCTAGTTTAGTTGTGAAGCAGAAAGGCAGAAAAAGATGCAATAATTTACAAATTTCCACATTTCCATTCAATTGTCAAACTCGTCTTCCATTTGATGTCTTTTGTTCCGCAGAGGCTTACTTTAAATGTTGCATTAGGCCTTGGCAAGAAAGCATCACCTGAAAAAAATCCTTTTTCCTCCCCTTGTGATATAAATATCCTCCTATTCTTATACTAGAGGGGCCAGATCGGATAAACAGTTTATTTTAAGAAATCCTTTTTGTATTAAAGAAGGAATGCAAGGAGAGAAAAGATCCTTGCTTTATGCTAGTGCAATATTGCAACCAGCTAGTTCCCTTCTTGTTTGGAGATTCTTCATCAGTTACAGGATAAAAGGCCTCTAGTTTTGCTTTCCTTTTGTAACATTAATCGGCCCAAAGGAGGAAACAGGGAAACAACTGAAAAATCTTAATTTGTGGATGTTTAATTTATAAATGCTTCATTGCTGAAATTTAGAATTCTCTTTTTGGATGATATTTCAGCCTCAAACATATATATTTTTCTCCATTTTGTATTTGTCCCAATAAAATTATAGTTTTTGTATGCCCATTATCTAACACCGCAAAAGGGTATAGTTTTGGTTAACCTTGGCACTTTCATCACAAGATTTTCCCTATTTTTATAAATCTTAACAGTGCTTTCCCTGTTAACAATCTTAGAAGTGCTCTGCACTGATGTATCAAACTGCCTGGTCGGCATGTAACTTCAAATACAGATATTTTGTAGAAGTTTCAGTTTGCTATTTGTTTCTCTTTCCCATCTCATACTAATGGTACAACTACCTGTTATTTTCTTATTTTATGATTTTCCCAAAATTGTTATAGGTGGTGTTTGCACCTATTTAGGTAGCATTACAACTTCTCTTATGTAGCGATAGTTAGAACCTAAATTTTTTTCAAAGTACATAACAAATCCTCCTTTTTCTGATAAAAAAGGAAGGAAAAAGGTGGTCTGAACTTATATTCATGGCTTAATTTATCTCCTTTACAGGTGACTAGTGTTGGGATTAACACTGAATGGGGGTTGCTTATGGCTAGCATTTCAGAAGACACTGGTGAAGAAACACCATTGCAGGTTACTTTTCTCATCACTGTTTTTAGTTATGTTTGGATTTTGGTGTTAACAGTTTGTGCTCAGTTGTAAATGACTTCTGGTAGGTGCGCTTAAATGGTGTTGCGACTTTCATTGGTATTGTTGGACTGACAGTGGCTCTTCTTGTCTTGGTTGTCCTTATGGTCAGGTAACTGGGTGCTTTTCTGTCTGTGTGTTTTGGTTTTTATGTTTGTGTATATTATTATTTATTCAATTTTGGAAATTTATTTTTCAATAGATTCTTTACTGGCCATAGCATGGATCCAGGTAGAAAAATTCGGTTTAAAGCAGGTAAAACTAGTGTTGGTGATGCAGTAGATGGAGCCATAAAAATTCTTACTGTTGCGGTATGTGTACTTCTATTCATATGCTCTTCCTTTCTTCATTTTTGTGGTCAACTGATGTTTAAAGTCTTCAGGTCACCATTGTTGTAGTTGCAGTTCCTGAAGGGCTCCCTTTAGCTGTTACTTTAACGTAAGTTTCTTTTCATATAAAATGTCTCTTATGTATTGTTCAATTTTGTGTAGACATCAAAATTCTGTTCATAGTAGTATGTTACACCATTACCCTGTCTCCCATTATCATTTCTAGGGTTGTGGACTGTGGGTTATTGGTTATTTAGCAGATTAACTTTCAGCTTTTCTTTTATATGGCAAATTATTCTAGTCGACTTGTTTGGTGCATCAGTTGTCATATTTTTCATATTTTCCAATAATTGATTGCATTTTCTCAAATTTCTTTATGACAGTCTTGCCTACTCTATGAGAAAGATGATGGCAGATAAGGCCTTGGTATGTTTATTTTCTTTCTTTCTTTCCTTCCTTCTTTTTGTATGTGTGTGTGTGGTTAGTGCTTTTATCAATTTGACTATTGTGCTCAATAGAGATCAACTTGCAGGTGCGTAGGCTTTCTGCCTGTGAAACCATGGGTTCTGCAACAACCATTTGCAGTGACAAGACTGGAACTTTAACCCTGAATCAGGTAAAGCATTATGTAGTTCTTCTGCATAGTTTTGTGGTTCATTTGCGTCATGCTGGTTGATGTATGTTGCATAGTTTTACATGGAGAAGTGGCAGGGATTGTGATACAATCTCAGTTTGCATCTCTTCAGAGCTCAGACCATGTCAATTTAGTGAATGATAAGCTTTTAAACATTGATAATATCATATACCTACAAAAGTTGGATGTATGTTGTGGATATAAATTGCCAAGAGCATGGCTGTTTGATTCGTTGCAAGAAATAGTTTGTTTCTGCAACACTTCTATGGACAAAGTTTTCATATTTTCCCCATCTGTTTGAAAGTAACCGTTTCTTTTATTTACAGATGACTGTTGTTGATGCTTATGTTGGTGGCAAAAAAAATGAACCTCCGGAAAACAATTCACAGATGTCTCCTAAGCTGTCCTCATTACTTATTGAAGGCATTGCACAGAATACAAATGGCAGTGTTTTTATCCCAGAGGTAGAATATATAGTCACTTATTTATTTATTTATTTATTAAACGGTCTGTCTATCCAAGCATAAATCCAGCTAAATATACCACCGTCAACTTCATGATGTTTTATCATTGATCTTTGGCAGGGTGGGGGAGACCTAGAGGTTTCTGGTTCACCAACAGAGAAGGCTATTCTCGTTTGGGGACTCAAGGTGTCTTTCTTAACTCCATCTTTTTTGTCAGCTGGGAGAATTTTCAATTCTTAAACTGATTATGATTACTTTTTTTTTTCGTAGATGGGCATGAAGTTTGATGCTGTGCGATCAGAATCGACTGTTATTCATGTTTTCCCATTCAACTCACAGAAAAAGAGAGGCGGTGTGGCAATACAACTGGTAATCTTGCTTGATTGTTGAGAGAAATATTTGGGAGGGAAAATAGGAAAGTTTAATTGGAACATTATTAAGGGTGTACAATTGGTCATTTGTTCCAAATTGATCTGAAAAACCAAAGAACCAAAATGCATATTATAAGCAACCTGACTGAACCACTTTGAGACTAACTGAGTCCAACTGAACCGATTTATTTCAGTTTGATTCTGTTTGTTCCATCTGTTGCTTCCCATTTTAGATCAAACAAACACCTAATGATCCATGCAGTTCTTGTTAAGAAAATACGCTGGGCTTACCTCTACCCCAAAATGTAGCTCAAGTGGGAGGATTGCCCTACCCAAAATGTAGCTCAAGTGGGAGGATTGCCCAAGGCGTTATAAGGGGTACATAACCCCTATTCAGCCTTCAATAGTTCTTTTTGTGATATAAGATGTAGGAAATTTTTTAAGCATAAAATCATTAAGTAAATTGGTAAATAGTAAATTCTTTGTTCTGTTTTAGTCCCTAACATATTTAGGGATATAGCTTTATAACATGGAATTCCTCAATTTCTGGATATCTTTTTAATGTTTGGAGTTTTGCTGTTAAAAAAAGTAATGTGCTTTTTTTCAAAAGAGATATATATGAAAGTAGCTACACAAGATAGTTATACTGTTGCAGTTGTGGTGTTCTTCTTAATTGTAAAATTCTTTTGCATTTACAGTCTGACTCTGAAGTCCATATACACTGGAAGGGGGCTGCTGAAATAGTCTTATCCTCATGTACATCTTATATTGATGTAAATGATAAGATTGTTCCAATGAATGATGAAATGGTGAGTTTAAATGCCTACTTTCTGATTTTGTTATTTGTTTAAAATCCTTGGTTATATTCTTTACATCTAATCGCTCATTACTTTATCCCTCCTTTTCATTTTATGCAAGTTTTCAATTATGTGTTCTTTACAGGCTTTATTTTTCAAGAAAGCTATTGAAGATATGGCAGCTAGCAGTTTGCGCTGTATCGCTATTGCATATCGATCTTATGAGATGGATAAAGTTCCAGTTGGTGAACAAGAGCTGAGTCAATGGGCATTACCTGAGGATGACCTTGTTTTGCTAGCTATTATTGGCTTAAAGGTTTACACTCTACTCTTGCTTTTATATATATATTTTTTTATTTTTTTTCCTAAATTGATCACTGTTTGATTCTTTATATTTGACATTACTTTTTGTTTAACATAGATTCTTTTAGTGCTGACAAAGCAAGGCTTTATTTTAAAAAGAACGGGTATACTAGTTATTGCTATCAATAACTAAATATAAAAGGTATTCTATCAATTTTCTGTTGATAAATACCGTTCATAATGCAAAAGTAAAAGTTTCCATATGCTGTATAGAGCTTTTTGCTTATAAATAATGTCGTAAAAATTTACATTATTTTGAAAAGAAACTCATCCCATTTTATGTTTGCAACACAAATATATATATATATGAGTGTTGTGTAGTTCTCCCTTTGAAGACATTGCGCAAGGTTACAAGAAAAGGATAAAATAAAATTGTTAATAATGTTTTTTGGTAATGAATGTACCAAAATTCTAATGAAATTAAGTTTAGGATATGAGTGACGCTGTTAATGCATATTCTACGCATCAAGATTTTTCCCATTTTTTCTTATTCTTGAAAATAAATGACTAGTTATTTTATCATTGAGACGGGAAAAAAAGAAAATCAAATCCACTTATATTTTAAGCTTTATAATTATTGAAGAGGTAACTGAGATATTGTATGTTGTCATGTAGAGGGATGGTGTTTTTGCTTTAGGTATTTTGATTCCTTTTATTTTGAAATCTTGATGTCATGGAATTCACTTGCATGTGAGAATTACCCCAGTGAATCAATTTCCACGTTAATGAAATGTGTAATTCGTTGCATATAAGAGGTCTAGATGAAGGAGCAGCAACTGGGAATGGTAGCTCTGGAGTTGACTATTGACTGAAATATTAAGCTGAAGTGAGCTGGGATTGTGAGGAGTTTTGGAGGGAAAGGTTAGTTGTCAAGTTGTTGGTTTTGGAGGGAAATAAGAGGAAGCATTTAGAATCTGTTTGAGTATTTTCATTGCTGTGACAGTTACTGGAGGTCTAGATTGAATATAAATAGGAAAGTAAGTACCTGTAATTCTCGTTCTATAACTTAGAAGAATCAATACAATGCTCTCTATTCTTTCCCAATTTCTGTTCTCCTTCTCTCATTCTATTCCACTGCTTCTCTCTACACTTCTTTTCACTGTTCTATTCTAGGGTTTCTTGTAACAAATTGGTATCAGACCCTTTCCTGTGGTGGGCTTTGCTTTCAAGCTTCTTTGTGGGTGTTGCAATATGGCTGGAAGTATGGTGTCTTCTTCTCTATTTTCCTTCTTACTTTCTGTTCTATTCTGTTTCTTGTTCTAATTTCTGTTTTAGATCTGAAAATCTTTAAAGAATCCTTTCCTTCTCATATTCTCTCTTCTCTATCCTCTTCTACCATTCTTGCTAATTTCTTTCCAATTTCTTCCTTTCTGTCTCTCTATTTCTCCTATTCTTGATTCAAGACCCTGTTATTAGGGTTTCAGAATTCAGATTAACAATCTGGTTCACTGAAGCCACCATCCACAGTTAGATATGACTTCTGTTGTCATGAGTCAAGAGGCTGTTAGGAACTTAGGATGGCTGAATTGGAGGAGCAATTTTGGAACTACCAAGAGAAAAGTGTTAAGAGTATAGAGGAACTGAGATATGAGATTCAGAAGACCTCCTGTGCTTATAGATGAAGAGTGCTTATAGATGAGATGCAATCCATGATGGCTGGGTACTTGAAAAAGGGAATGAAGAAGCTGCTAGAGTTGAGAGTTGTTGATCTGTTGGAGATTGTTGGTTCCATAACTGGAGCAAGGGAAAGGGAACCTTGCCATGTGAGGATTTTGAGTAGTTGTTACTTCTGGAAATGATGGAAGGGAGGATGTAGTTGAAGAATCCATGAAAATGAAAAATCAAGATAGATTTGGAGAATTGCTGATCCCTAACATTACTGCTGCTATGCCAATTTCACAATTGCATTTTGGATATTCCACATGCTCCAAAACCATCAACTTTTGTATGTCATTGCTACTCTAAAATCACAACCCATAGTCAACAAAACTATTTCATCCAGCAATAGTCAATTCTCATCTAACCAACCCGCAATGGAAATATCATCACTACCCAATTCAACTAGCATAAAGACAACCTTACCCAAAATTAATGATGCCTATGCAGGTGATTAAAGCAGGTAAGGGGAAATTTTACATTCAGAAACAAGAAGGTGGAATAAATGAGTTAAAGAAAGTGTAGGTGTTGAAAGCAAGTGGCAGTATTGTGGAAGCCATGATGGTGAATTCAGCTTTTGTATTCCTACAATTCTTATGGAAGAAGAAGGGTAAATATCAATAAGGTAAAGGAAGAAAGTACAGCCATCAAGCTGTATTGTGATTTGAAGGAACAAGCAATGGAAATTTGGAGAAGAAAAAAAGAAAGAAAAAAATTGATGTATGGTGCAGGGAAAAAAAATTCTCACTCGGCACAGTAAGGGAACTACTCATATATGGACATGTTTTGATTTGCCAATTCAGGAATTTGGTCTTTTGTTGTAGAACTGCTGCTACTAATTTTCTGCACTCCAAGAAGAGTATAGCAGTAGCATCATAGAAATATCTTGAGGATTCTAATAGGGAAGATCAAGCTTTTCTTCAACTCAATGGAGAAGAAGGTTCTTTGTGGGGAGGTATTGTTACATACAAGAGGTCTAGATTGGGAAGAAAGGAGCAGTGGCTTGGAATGGGAGCTGAGGAGTGTACTATTGAATGAAATACTGAGCTGAAGTGAGCTGGGTTTGTGAGTAGCTTTGGAGGGAAAGATTAGTTGGCAAGTTGTTGGTTTTGGAGTAAAAGAAAAGGAAGCAGTTATAGAATCTGTTAAGTAGTTGAAGTAGTTGCATAGCTCTTCTTTCTCAATTCTCTGTCATTTTTCTTCTTCTCTTATTATATTCTAGTTCTTCTCTCTGTACTTCTTTTCTCTGTTCTGTTCTAGGGTTTCTTATAACAGAATTTCAAATGTATACTTTTTAAAGATAAATATTCTTGGTGGAATTGCAAATGAATTTCATGAAATTTGCGTTCCTTTCTTCCGAACACTATGCAAATCCTAAACATGTGTTTTTCATCCTTGCTGGTGTTGAAATTTCATGCAGGACCCATGTCGTCCAGGTGTCAAAGAAGCAGTGCAACTATGTCAAAATGCTGGTGTGAAGGTACTTCTCTGATTTCAAACTTGATATGTTGAAACATGTTTCTATAAGCAATGAAATATTATCATTTGTTTATTGTAGTTTTTCCTGTCCTCTTTATTACTTTAAGTTATATTAATTATTTTTGAGCTGTGCATAACTTGAAATTGGAACTGACTGACAATGTATGAACTTAGATGCTTTTGTTAGGGCTTCTGAAAAATGGGGATTAGATGCATACTTTTGTTTTCTATATGCTCTTTTGAATCATACTAAGCATATTTTATTGGTGTACAATCAGCTTTGATTATGTTGTTCTTCCTTTGTGATGTTACTAATGTCAAATACTTCGGATGTATGTGGCATTGTTGATCGATTGCATGCATCTTGTGTCAGTCTACTTTGGCATTGCCATGTCTGACACATATTCAAAGCATTGATGGTACATTGCTTACATTCTTAAGACACAATGCATAGCAATGTAAAATGGCTTTACGTTCCATTGGGTCAATAGCTTTGTGGTTGGTTAACTGCCATACTGGAGTTTGAGATCCCCACCTCTCTCAAATTAAAGTTACAATACAAATGATTGGTATGGACATAAGCATTACCTATGTTTTTGTTGTATTTTCCAATGAAAGAAGAGTTCTGTACCTCCACACCCCCACCCTTATCTTCTTCCATTACTGTTAACCCTTTAAATGGAAGTAGAAATCTTTTAGTTGTAGCCTCTACCCATGAAAGAAAGAATTATATACTTTTCCTTTTGAAAGTCGAAATTATATGAGATTACAGTTGTCCCCTTAATTGTTGCTCTCAGATAAATTTAATGGAGCCTTCTATTTCCCTATCTTTTCATAGGTCCGTATGGTCACCGGTGATAACCTTCAGACCGCTAGAGCAATTGCTTTGGAATGTGGAATACTAAGTTCAGATGAAGATGCTGTGGAACCTATTCTTATTGAAGGTAGAATTTTTCGAGATTATTCGGTTGAAGAAAGGGAAAGACATGTCGAGAAGATATTGGTATGAACTAAGAGTCCATGTTTTGAAATTCTTTTTGTACATATTGCATCTTTCATGTTGTAATAGTTTATTGCAGGTGATAAATTTGTTATTTTAACATTTGCAAAATATAATGTGTAGGTAATGGGACGATCTTCTCCAAATGACAAGCTTCTGCTTGTGCAAGCATTGAGAAAAAGGGGACATGTTGTTGCCGTAACTGGAGATGGTACAAATGATGCTCCTGCATTGCACGAGGTCTGTTCAGTTCTCATCTTTGACATCCATGAATTATTTGTGTGGAAGAGCCATTATCGTTAGAGAACTAGAATGAATTAGTAGTGATCCTGACTACAATTGCTTGGTTTACAATCACTTGTATATTTAGGTTTTTATTATTTTGTGTTGACAGATCACTCACTTATGGTCGCATTATAATATTGATGATCTTGTCTGATACTTATCTTTCTACGTTGCTCTTTTTCCTCGACCATTCTTTCAACTTTGCTCTGTTCAACTTTTTGTGTTTGCACACATGCACCTGTGTGTTGTTTCTATCTTATTTTTATTTTCTTATTTTATTTTTATTTTTGCTGTCATTATTATTAGTACCATTGTCTCTTCAGGCGGATATCGGCCTTTCAATGGGCATTCAAGGAACAGAAGTTGCTAAAGAAAACTCAGATATCATTATCCTGGATGATAACTTTGCTTCTGTTGTGAAGGTTAGTTCTATTCGTAGACTTTAATTTCATTGTTTGAGATCTTCTCTGTCAATAAGAGACGCGACAATGGAGCAGGATTAGTGTCAGGTTTTTTGTAATTCCCTGTTTGCACATATTACATTGCATAAGTGAGATCCCAGCCTTGCATTCTATTGCCACTTGTGTGGACTAGCATAAGGAAAAAACTATATTTGACATAAATACAATATTCAATATTTTGAATCAGTGGAAGTGCCAATACATTAGATTGTCTCTTCTGTGTAGGTTGTTCGATGGGGTAGATCTGTGTATGCGAATATTCAAAAATTTATCCAGTTTCAGCTTACAGTTAATGTTGCTGCTCTCATCATAAATGTTGTGGCTGCAGTTTCATCTGGTGATGTCCCGTTAAATGCTGTTCAGGTATGTTGATTCAGCTTTCCCTCCACAAGATAGTCACACCATGAAAAAAAGCATAACAGTTGCCCTTTTCTGTGCATACTTGGGTTAATTTGTCTCCTGTTGACGTACAGCTTCTCTGGGTTAACCTTATCATGGATACTCTAGGAGCATTGGCATTGGCCACTGAACCACCTACGGATCACCTAATGCATCGACCTCCAGTTGGTCGAAGGTAAGAATATATACAATGAGCTACTTCTCAACAAACAAATGTTAATCATTGTTGCACTATGTTGCATAAAGCAGGACATTGAACTGGTTGGTTGTAGTAAGCTTGTTTTGGTGGGGTTGGCCCTGATCCTTGGCCTCATTGTGTGCGTCTTAACCATAGCACACAATCCCATGGGTAGGAGTAGCATTATCCTAAAGTTAAAGGTGGTTGGATATACAGTATTAGCCTGGTCATTAAAAGAAAGGGCGTGGTATTGATTCTTTTCATTAAATTCTGATTTGTTTTTTTTTTAATTTTACAATTGGCACGGATTTTTAGTTGGTAAACATGATTCCCCAAATATAACATTTAACTTGCGCGACAAGCTTGTATGGAATACTATGCTTCAGTCATTGCAGAAGTTGATCCCAAGTTTAACCTGGTAGTCATCTCTAAGTGTCACCTCTTTTCATAGACATGCGCAATAAGGTTAACATGTTTGATAAATCCATGTCTGCAAACTGTAATATTTGTTGGTATTATGAAATTTTTCGTTAACAAATTGTTAGTCCTTTCTGATGAGGCAAGGAATTTCAATATTGATAGTCCAAGAAAAAGTGGCTTTGTCTGCATATGTATTTTCTTTACCAATTTTTGTTTACTTGGCATATTTGGTTCCCTTTTCAGAGATTCAGATTTGTTATCAAACCACTAGAAAATTTTCTGCTTTGCATTTTATATGTTCTGTAAATTTGCTCATGTCGTATCATTTGTGTAGGGAACCTCTGATAACAAATATCATGTGGAGGAACCTGCTGATACAGGTAATATATTTTCCTGTTTGTGTTCCCTTTTAGTTCAAAGAACTGTTATGAAACTCATAATGAGTGTGATCTCAGTAATTTACTTGTATTTGTAAATTCAGGCAGCATATCAGGTGACCGTGTTGCTTGTTCTTAATTTTCGAGGAAAGAGTTTATTAGGTTTGAAGCATGATGATCCTGAGCATGCGAACCAAGTGAAGAATACCCTAATATTCAATGCATTTGTGCTGTGCCAGGTCTAGTCTCTTGCTCTTATTAAATTAGCATACTTTGATTGTGATTTGAGGTTTACTTTTTCAACTTTCATTTCACTGTGGAAGGATTTTCTATTTTGTTTTGCACATCTTTTGGTTGATTAAATTTGATGAATTTAGCCTTAGTTCATGAACCTTTTTATTTATTTTAATTTTTTTTTATGTGGACTTGAAGTATGCCGGTTGCAAGGTGTAATTACTTCCATGTTAAAAAAAGGGAGGCTTTTCATAATATAGATTTTTGGTACTTGTGGTTTATAAAAGGCTTAAAAATTAGTCCCTGTTTAATAAAATTATTGAATTTTTTCAATGTACTCTAGTCCCTATGTTGTAAAACATAATTTAGTCCTTAAAATTTTACAATGTTATTGCATTTTAGTCATGAATTATATTATGAAATATTAGCCCTTCAAAAACTTGTTCTTGATGATGATAGCAGTCTTACGGATTAAAAATAGCTAATTTTGCAACAATAGAGACCGATGTATATTTTTAATGTAAGGGGTTTTCTTGATTAAGCATCTCAAGTGTCCCTTCCCCACATGAAATTAGTTTTTTTTATCAGTTAAAAAAAGTTGCTGATTTTTCATGATCTTCCTCATTTGATAGTTTTCATTTAAGGTGTTTAAGGTTATGTATGGATAATAGCTTTTATTTTTCTCTCGTGTGATTATGCAAGAGTTCTTGTGGAAGGACAGCTAATATCTGTTACACAAGAAGTCTTCCACTTATTAGTTATTGATGTGGTAAAAAGTAGGTCATTTGCATAATTAACTATGATATATAATAGCTGGGAGGAGTGTGAAGAGCTAGCTAATTCTTGGAAGTGCAGATCTTCAATGAATTTAATGCCCGGAAGCCAGATGAAGTAAATATTTTTGAAGGAATCACAAAGAACCATCTTTTTGTGGGGATAGTTGCAGTAACACTGGTTCTTCAGGTAGGCTTCTAAATATTGTTTTTGTGGGGCGGGGGGTGTTGGATGATAAAATATATTTACAGAGATATTTTTTCCTTTTTCTGATGTATTTGTACAGGTCATTATCATCGAGTTTATTGGGAAGTTTACCTCAACAGTAAAGCTTGATTGGAAGAAATGGTTGGTTTCTGTTGCTATTGCTGTAGTCAGGTTAGTTACGGGGGTTACTTTTCTTTAATTTAATATATGAATTTAACATTTATATATATATATTTTATTAATATGCTGTTATGTCTGATGTGTGGGTAGTTGGCCGCTTGCTTTGGTTGGGAAACTGATACCTGTTCCGGAGACTCCCTTGCATAAGTTATTTCCAAGATTTTCTCGGCATAGAAATAATAATCCTCAAAGTAAGACACACCTTTGCATAAGCGCTGATTATATAAATGTGATTATTAATTTTTATGAATAACGACCATTTGCTGATATGGGAATTCAGGTTGATCAGAAGGATTTACAGCAATTTCAAA
This sequence comes from Cnidoscolus chayamansa, assembly GCA_948266635.1. Lineage (NCBI taxonomy): Eukaryota > Viridiplantae > Streptophyta > Magnoliopsida > Malpighiales > Euphorbiaceae > Cnidoscolus > Cnidoscolus chayamansa. Next base: position 17,519 of record CAOGCB010046051.1, read on the forward strand.
TACCAAGTGAACAGATGAAGGTGTTTTGTTTTTTGGGTTTATTATATTATTATTATTATTATTATTATAATATAAGAATGAAACGAATTAACACGGATGATGTCTACGTACAGCTTTTTCATTTTGTTATTGTGACAAAATACAATGATTTTGCTACTAACTCGGATGTCAATTACAAAAACAGAAAAAAAAGAAAAAGGAGACATTCAGTGGTATTTTGTAGAGCTGTTAATTTTTTAAACACAATTATTTAAGTGAATTTTGATTTATATTAAATATATTATAAATAGAGTTAATTTATTTATAACACGATAAATATGTAAATTTAAATAGATTAATTTATTTAATTTAATTAGATACATTGCATTTTAAAAAATTTCTTTATTTATAGGATTTAATAATTTTTAAAAGTGGATTCATTTTTTTTTATTTTATTTTAATTAATATTTTAATTAATCATATTGTTGAATTTCTTAATAGTAATAAAGTAAAGAATAGAAAAAAAAATTAGTTACTTGGACAATTATTTATTTTAGAGTATTGTCTTTCTTTTGAAAAACAAAAATTAAATATGATATATTTATTTAAATTAAATTTATTAAATAATTAAAATTTATTTAAAATAATAATATTTTAATTTTAAATATATATAAAATTATTTTATTTTATATAAATATATATAAATATAATTGATTTATAAATATTTAAATTTAAATAATAATTATATAAATATTAATAATATTTAAATAATAGTATTTAATTTTAATTTATTTTAATGTATTAAATAGATTGAATTATAAAATAAAAAATTATTTATTTAAATAAATTAAATATATAATGTAGTATTATATAATATAATAATAGTTTAATCATTTAAATGAATTATATAAATTAATTTATTTAATAAATATATTTAAATTAAAATTAATTATTTTAATATAAGTAATTAAATAAATTATTTTAATATTATAAATATATATTCACAACATAAATCAATTGTGGCTGTCTTGTTTGGAGACTGTGTTTGTAGGTAGACTAATTTCAAATTAAATTTAAAATGTTTTTATTGGTTGTGGTGGCACGTGCCTATTACATATAATATTGTGATAAACTATTATTTAGCCAACTCTGCCTTTATATTTTTATATGCTATCTATAATTATTATAATTATTTATAAATAGCTCAATTTTAATAATTCCTATATGATGCAATTAACAAAATATATTATAATTTTTATAAATTATGTTTAAATATTTTATTTATTTATAAATAAACTTTTTCTATGGGACTCATATAATTATTTTATTATTAAATATTTACACTATTTAATTATTTTAATTAATATAAATTCACTAAAAATAAAATAATACGCCATTAATAATTATGATAACTATTAATTAAATTTTATTTATATAAATTAATTTAAGCCAAAATCATTTAATTATACTATAGTAAATTTAAAAAAAATTATTTTATAGAATAATATTATTAAATAATAATTGCATTAATTGAAAATGCAAATACAATAATTAAAAACTATGCATTGTTATTGAAATGCCATACATGCTCCATCAAATCTATTTGCAATTGTCGATGAGTTGCTCTGCTTCGAAGTGCGATAGAATTTTGGGTATAATTTTACACGTAATTTTCATAATTGGGCAAAATAGATTCACCCAAAATCGGTTGCGAATGTGTGTTATCAACTTCATCAAATGCATCAACGTCAGCAAAATGCTCATAAGTATCTCGCTCGTCTTCAACTATCATATTATGCATTATGATGCATGCTCTCATGATGTTTCCGATATCACTTTGATGATATAAGCGTGAAGGGCCACGTACAATTGCGAATCGAGCCTGTAACACTCCAAATGCTTGTTCTACATCTTTACGATATGATTCTTATCGTGCTGCAAACAACATTCGCTTTTCACTAGTTGAATGGGGGATGGATTTCACAAATGTGGCATATTCAGGATATATTCCGTCAGCTAAATAATACCCTAATCTATATGAGTTTCCATTAACTGTGAAATTTACCTCTGGAGCAATTCCTTTAAGCACATCATCAAATAAGGGTGACCGGTCCAAGACATTAATATCATTGTTACAACCAGCTACTCCAAAAAAAGCATGCCAAATCCACAAATCAGGCCCAACCACAACCTCTAGAATTATTGTAGGTGACCCCTTATATCCGCTTGTGTATTGACCCTTCCATGCTGTTGGACAATTTTTCCATTTCCAATGCATGCAGTCGATATTTCCTAACATTCCGGGGAAGCCACGTCTATCCCTGTAACGCAATAGCCGATGAATATCATCAGTGTTGAGCCGGCGCAAATATTCATCTTGAAAAGCTCCACAAACAGCTTGACAGAACCGTTTTAAGCATTTTTGTGTTGTTGATTAGCCTATACGCACATAGTCATCCACAGAATCACTTGGCACTCCATACGCTAACATTCGTATAGCAGCTGTACATTTTTGCAGTGGTGAGAGTCCTTGTCATTGTGTTGCATCACGCCTTTGTTGAAAATATGGATCAATGGCGGTAACTCTTTCAACAATTCGAAGGAAGACATGTCTTCTCATTCGAAACCTTTGACGAAA
>CAOGCB010046102.1:0-15842 GCA_948266635.1 Cnidoscolus chayamansa
TTAACATTCTCATTTCTGCCACGCTCATCTTATGAAGATGTTGCCCTGTAGGTGCCCAACACTCACTACCATATAGCATCGCTGGTCGAACAATAGTCCTATAGAATTTACCTTTCATCTTCAATGGTATTTTCTTGTCGCATAAGACTCCTGATGCTTCCTTCCACTTCATCCACCCTACTTGTATTCTGTGAGCCACATCTTCGTCTACACAACCTTCACTTTGAAACACAGAGCCCAAATATTTAAACTGTTTGGCTCTTGGAACCAAAATTTCATCCAATTTAACCTCTTATTCTTTCTTTTTCTTTAAACTGAACTCACAATGCATATACTCTGTTTTACTCCTACTTAACTTAAAACCCTTGTCCTCAAGAGTTTTCCTCCACACTTCCAGCTTACGATTAACTCTCTCACTGGTCTCATCGACTAACACAATGTCATATGAAGGAAGAATAGCAAGAGGAGTTAATCATAATAATATATTTATCCCAAAAAGTCAAATGTGTAGACAATGAATGATTTTCGTCTTATTGGGTTGTGCAATGTGTAGTATAAAATTATCTCAAAATTTCACACAAGTAGACTTTATATAAACTCCATTATCAGCTCGAAATAAAGTGCCTTCATTAAAATCCAATTAATCACTAATAATATTATCATTAACTATGAGATGGTATACAATCTTAAAATGAGAAGGACATGCAAAAACTATGGCAATGGCTCGTAAACTTGATATCGATAAGGCATATGAATGCGTCAAATGGAGATACCTTCATCATATGCTTAATTAGATGGGTTTACATAAGCCTTGGACCTCTTGGATATAGAAGGTGTTTGTTTAGTCTCATATTCAATTGAGATTAATGGGTATAGATAAGGCCTTTTCACCCTTTTAAGGATTGAGATAGGCATGTACCAATCCCTCCTTAAACCTTTAGAGACTGCATGATGTACTATTGGACTGCCTACTACTATTATATACCTTACTGTATATAGTTATTTTTATGCATAATTTTTTTTCTTTAGAATATCTTATTCTAAACTAATTAACTTTATTAAATTAAAAACCGACAAGAGTTTCCATATCTAAGGGCCTTTGAATCTATATGTCTAGACCTGTTTTATTATTATGTAATTGTGTGTTCACACAAGTATATCACCACACAAATTATATCTATACAAATTTAATTCACAAAATCTACTAAAGTACTATTTAACTATTTACAACTCTTATGTCTGTTGTTCTAAATATAAATGACCAAGAGGGGCTGAATTGGTCACTTTTGCAAATTAATCAATTTTTCAAGATCTTACTTTAAACATTTATGAAAATTTGTGGCTATTGAATATGAATCTTATTGTCTAACTAAATCCTTATGAGATAGCTGAAATGATTGTTGAAAATCAATAGAATATTTAGCTTGCTAGAAACTTGTTGGTTTAACACAGATTATGTAGTTTCTGTTCACACAAAATTAGAAAGGATTTCTAGTTTACTAAAAATGAGATACAACTTACAGATTTTCAAAGTCACTTTAATATTCAATGAACTTCACCAAATTTTCGATACAACATAAATCAATCAACTTGAAATGAAAAGAGACAAGGTCAAGGAAGATCAAACACAACAAATTTATTGTGGTTCGACAATGCAACCTATATCCACTATTCTCAAGCTTCCTCTTGAGATTTTTGTCTACTATAATCTCTTTTCACCAAGCAAAAGAACAACTAAGTACATCCACCAAGATTTCTATGTGCTTTATTAACCCTTACAAGTTTGATATCACATTACACTTCTTTAAGCTTACACATGTACTTAAGGACCTCTTTCAAATGATGTCTTCTCACTTAGACAATCTTATATTGGTTTTAAAAAATTAGAATAATCACCCTCTTATAACAAGAATACATATAAATGAGTTATAAAGAAGAGAGAGATGATCTGCCAATAAGAATGAGTGAATTGAATGAAGGCTTTTAAAAACAAGGCTTTCAAATTACTCAAAGATATAATACTTTTATTAGTTGTAAAAAGAAGTAAATGCTTGTTAAATAGAGGTATTTAAAGCTTCAAACTCTCAGCTGCAAAAAATAACCAACAACTAGTTAATTTTTAAAAACTAGTCGTTACAGCATTGAAAAGTGTGCAGTCTGGAAGTATTTAACCTAGTCTAAATTAGTTAGCTAAAAATGAGGTAGTAAAAATATAGATAGCTAATTTAAACTGCTTCTAAAATTAGATAGTTAATTTTAACCTTTAAGCAAAAAGAAGTTGGCTAATTTTAGCTTCTTCAAAAAATAGTTTTTGTTTTCAAGCTAAGTTCAAAACTGATTTTGAAATACTTTTAATCTTCTAAGTTTTAAGGCATAAAACTTATCATTGCTACATCTGACTCTCAATTCTTTTAGATTTGCCCTACAAAAATAAACTTAGCTCAATCTTCACTTTGGCTTTGCCTTTTCAGTGTGTTTTCACATTTTTATCCTTGGTCACATGATCTCTTCATTTTGTTCATTCTTAATATTGATCTTCATGTAATTTGACATCTTTATACAAGGATTAGTTCAAATGCATTAAGTTTTGTTATAATCAAAATCAAGTATTTTTTTCTTATGGGTCAATAATATATATGCCAAACTAAACAAAATACAAATTACAGTATCAAAGTTCTAGATAGATTAACTGATGTGTTTTGTAGTTGCTATTGTTGTTGTGTATCAGTGGATGACTCTTTTATTACTCTACTATCCTTTACCTGTGAATGATAACAAACCAATGCACTAAGCTATATGCTTAGTGGATATAGAAAAACAGCAACATAACATAGTGTATACATTTACAAACATGTATAGTTCATAGTTGATAATTATCAATAAGCATAATAAACAACATATTACATAAAAAACCATATATAATAACATTTACTATTTGTGGTTTGTAACAAAATTTTAAACCGAATGACAAATCATTATTACATGATATGATGTAATGTTAACACATAATCATATACCGGTTGAACATATTATACATGTTTTCAAGCAACAATGCATGTGTAGCCATAATTGTCTGTGAATCTTCTTTTTCATTGTGTATATACCTTCACATTTGTTTGTTTCATTTGTATACAATAAAGAAGTGCATGCTCATAATGAATTTTAGGCCCATATAACTTATGGTAGGCTCAAATGCTAGATATGGAGAATATAAGCAATCAAGTACAAGAGCTATTAACAATAAATACAAGGTGTTTGAACTATCTGTCTGTATGTAGGAAGGCTCTGAACTAGCAATTTGTATAGGTACCATAGTACACCTAAAATCAATTGTATAAAATTGTATGGTGGAGTACTTCTGAGAAACTATGGTATGTCATACCCTTATGCTAACTCTGATACCCATTAAAGTACACTAAGGCCAATGTTGTCATTTATAGTCCATTATGTGTCATTATGTGTCACCGAAAGCATGCATCCTCATTATGTCCAAATTATACCGAAGGACAATTCCATGTGTTTGTGTATGTATATGCACAATTCAAAAAAAAATTTAGGTCATTTCAAGGTCAAATGCGAAATTTCTTACCACTTACACTTTTCGTGTCCAAACTTACTTGAATGATTTTTCGACAATTACCATATTGATCATAGTCATTCTATATCAACTATAGGTTATTTAAGTAATTCATTCAATCATAAAATATTTAAAAGCATCAAACATATGATCACACTCAAAGTAGGACAACAAAATGTCAATAGAAATAACACATATACAATAGTTCACAAAAACTCGAATTTTTACCCGATTAGGTTGATATTACAATACCACTTAACATATCAATAATTTTTACATGAAACATAACATGAATCTTCATCCAGGATAGCAGCCCATACCATTATAATACCATGTTTGTAATCCCGTAAATATATAAACAAAGATATAAATCAATATTTTTATTTTCAAAATTTTATATGTCTTCAACTTTGATTCAACTTGAATCAAAATTTCCACCATTGAATTTCATGTTCCAGCTGCTTATTAACAAATCCTAAGGTATTATTCAACCTTTCAAATAATTTATAATAGAACCAAATCAATTGAAATAGAAAACATAATCAAAAGGAACCATGTTCTGTAACCTATGCTCAAACAACACCATATTTTGGTTTTAACATTAAAACCTAATTCAAATCAATACAAAACCTTATTTTATTTGCTTCCCCTTGCTATATACTCTTACTTGAGGCATTAGGAAAGAGGTTTGGATTCTAGGACACTTGAAAACCTTGTATAAGGTAACACCCGACACTTTTTCAATGTCAAAATTTGAGTTTCCGATCAGAATATTCATGGAATATGTAGAGATCGGGTTGGAATAGTGATTAAGGTCTAAAATGAAAATTTAAAAGATTTAAGGGGTGTAAAATTAAAATTAGAGACGTGGAAGGACAAAAAAAGAAATTTAAGTATGGCAACTTGAAAAGCCAAGTTCGATTGCCGAACATCATGTTCAGCCACTGAAACCCAGTTGGCCAAACCCCTATAGAAAGGTATGACTATCAGTTAGAGAAACTTTTCACATAAATTTTTCTAACAACTAAGTTTCACTCTCTAGAAATAGCGGTTTAGGCAATCTCAAGTATAGAGAAGCAAGTTTCAAAGTAAATTAAGTTGGAAGTAAAGGAAGTGTGAAGCTAAAGATAGAGGTGATAAGGAAACTCGACCAAGTGTTGAAAAAAAGGAGCTCGAACTCAAGTTCCAACAATTTTTATCTTCAAATCAGGTTAATTTTAAGTTATGATGATGTTCTAGCTAGAGATGATGACATGCATGTAATGGAAAAGGGAGAAATTAAGATTCTCTTAGTTGAAATGACAAAGTTTGGTGGAATCTTCAAACTATAAATAGGTAAAGTTATTGTCAAAGACAGTAACAAAGCATAAAATGATGTTTCATGTTATTGATTTAAAAGAATTGAATGAAATCAAATGTGTGGAAGTTTAGGTGAATTATGAAAATGTTTGGAAATGTGGATGCATGTGTTGTTTGAAGGTTGTAATGTGTTTATGAAGTTATTGGGATGTTGAATGAGATATTAGAAGTGTAAAAATTTATGTTTTATAGGTTTAGCATGTTAGAAATCTTGCAAAAGCTTAGGTTTGGCAGCTGAATGTATGGTTTGACTGCCAAAATTGGGATTTCAGACAAGGAATGCTTGGAAGCCGAAGGATGCTACCGAAGTATGAAATGGCTTGGTAAGAGAAAAAATAATTCTATCGCTGAAGGTGCAACTGAAGGTCAGGAATTGGAGTGAGCTAGGTCTTCAGCTACTAAACCAGGACCCTTTAAAATAGAGTTTTGTCTCTGTATAAGGATCTTTCAGCTATCGAACCTACCGTTAAAATCCTACTGCCAACAACTTTAATCTAAGTTGCTAATTATGATTTAATGTTATGTTATGCTATCTTATGTGGGGATTATAACATATGTTTTAAAGTATGTAAAAGGTTCAAAAAGTTAGTCTCTAACCCTAAGTCCGTCATGTAGGATTGGACACCAGTGCACCATAACAATAGTGATAGACCGCGAGTAGTCTTCGTACTACAGTTATAAGTGAGTGGATATCAAATATTTATATGAAAATGAATGTAACAGTTACGACATATGCATGCATCACAATTGTAGGTTGACTGCATTAATTAGGTTTACAAGATATGTTGCATTGCATAATGTTATGATCTATGATGATGATGCGATGATTTACGGATGATCCATGGACTTCATTATGATTGATTATGTAATGGTAACGAAACAATAGGAAAGGTAAGGTAAGACCAAGATGGCTGAAAGGAGCTTCTTGGCATCAATATATAGTAAGTCCAAAATGGCCAAAAGAGCTTTTTGGCACTATACTTAACGGTAATAAAGACCTGGGGAATTGCTTTAATAGTCGACAATGAAGTCTATTTAGATGTAATCACCTCATGATATGTGAAATATTTGTCGATGATGCGTACACAAGCATGAAATTAAACATTTTATGAGTAATAAATGAATATTTTTGTATCTACTCACTAAGCTATTCAAATAGCTTACCTTTTTTTATATGTCCTCCCCACATTCCCCACTCCATTTTCTCATTTTTCACAAGGATTGCAAGATCAGAAGAAAAGTTAGAATAGTACCGGATGTGGCCTATCAAGTAGTTGTCATTGCCCTAGATTGTTGTCATGTTTAACAGTTATGTAAAGAATAGTTGAGAAAATATTTTAATGTGAATGATTATATGTAGGCATAAGTCATATGGTCACTATAAGTTAAGTATGTATTGATAACTGATTAGTGATGGAGATATGCATCTATCATATGGATGCCACATGCCTATAATGGATATAAATTCATGTGATAACATTATGAACAGGAAATGACAGGCTTGTTAGGGTTCTAGTCACATTCGAGTAATCAGAATTCTAATGTTGGTAACAGTCTAAAAACCGATTTGTTAAATATAAAGTTGGGTTTGCAGCTTTGGTTGAAAGTTGTCTATAGCGGAAGGCTATGTGCTAATTCAAGCTAGATGAGAGATGAAAAAGGTAGTGCCAATTTCTATTGGTTCACCCATTCTTTACACTCTCACTAACATCTATTTAGGCAGTTGTAGAGCTAGGATGAATGTTTAGGATTGGTTTTACCTTCTAAACTTTTGTTAATTATACATTGACCTACTTAACTCTTTTCATTTCTACATCACACCACCACTTAACCTTTTTGTAAATAGACCTACTAATTTTATTTTTGTATTATTTAAGTCATTTGCATGTCTATTTTAAGTCCTTTTTGAAAAATTACATTTCAACCTCCGTGTACATAAGCATACTTGTCACTTAGTTTGTTTTGCCCTTTTTAGGTTTTACCAGGTAACTTTAATTGGAAATTTTAACAACTTTGTGTAGGTTATTTCAAAAATTTATTTGCACTCATTAAATATATTTTAAAAATGCTCTTTTCATTTATGAATTAAATTCTTTAGTGTTACGATAGCACGTCAGCATAAGCTAGCACCTTCCCTAGTGCTACTTATATGTGCTTAGCTTTAGCCCTAAACATGATTGTGATGAAATTATCCTTTATAAGGTCTCTCCATGTCTTGATATGCTCTACTTATCTCACACCTTCTTTTCACAAATGACTCAGTCTTTTATTCCAAAGCCATCATGGACGAAGTAAGATAGATAAAAAAACATACTTATACTCTATTCAAAAGCTAATGGTTAATAAATTAATCTCAATAAATTTAGCTTGGTGTTCAGTAACAATATCCCCCATCAATCTTAGAAGGAGTAGGAATCCTTAACATTATGAAGATTGATAATTTGGACAAAATCCTTGGGCTTCTTAAAGACATTGTCAAATCAAAATAACAATCCTTTTGCTACATTAAAGGTCGAATTGCTAACAAGACTATGGGTTGGAAAGAACAAATTCTATCGAGGGTGGAAGGGAGGTCTTGATCCAAGTAGTTGCAACAGCTATCCCGATGTATGCCATGTCATGCTTTCGACTTACTAACAACCTTTATAGAAAAATCAATACTTTATTGTCAAACTTTTGGTGGGTCAACAAGTCAATGATTAAAAAATAAAATGGAGCTCATTGAATTCTCTTTGTGAACCAAAGGCTAAGTGAGGTCTAGGCTTTAAAGATTTATAAAGTTTCATTATGGCCCTTCTTGTAAAACAAGGCTGGCGTGTCTTATCCAATCCTTAATCTTTACTAGCTCAAATTATGAAAAGTATATACTTTATGTTTATCACTTTTTTGTAGGCTAAAAAACGTAGTCATTCATCTTGAGACTGGAAAAGCATACTTTATGGAAGGAATATAATCCATAAAGCCATCAAATGGCATGTGGGTAATGGTGAATCCATTATATGCAAAACATATTGTTAGGTTCCCAAGCTCTTTCCCTCAACCTCAAGGTGTAACACTCGACACTTTTTTGATATCGAAATTCAAATTTATGAATGAAATAATCGTGGAATATTTGAAAATTGGATCGAAAGAGTGATTAGGGTCTAAAATGTAAATTAGAAAATATTAAATGGTTGAAATGCAAAAGTAAAACTTAAAAAGGATTAAAATTATAATTTAACAAAAGTTGACACAAAAATATAGGTATAAGAACCAAATCAAAGGTTTGAATTCCTAAACCAAGAATTGTACTACTCTCCCTATAAAAGTGAGAGGGTCACGGTGAGATAGAGTTTTGGAAGCTCAAAACTCTCTCACTCTTAAAGGTTGTAGTGCTGGTGATTTAAATCATAGTAAGGAGAAATTGAAAGAAAAAGTAAAAGGAAGTAAAGAATAAGTAAAAAGGGTGTAGAATTGTCATGAACTGATTTTAGGGCCTATAATATTAGGTGCCTAAAATAAGGAAATAAGTGGGAAAATGAATAAATGTGAAAAGAAAAAGGAAATAAATAAAGGAAAGTAGAGAAAAATAGAAAAGAGAAAGAAATGAGATAAAGAAAGGTATAAGAAATAAATAAAGAAATTAGGGCATAAAAATAAAGAAAGAAATAAAAAGAAAATAGAAAATAAAAAGGAAAATATGTAGAAAGAAATTGAAAATACAAAAGAAATAAGAAAAGAAAAGAAAGTAGAAAAGTAATGTTGAAAAGTCAAACAAAGGGGTTTGTGAGGTGGCAAGTGGATAAAAATCTAAACACTTAGAGAAAAGAAAAAGAGAGGGCAGTAGATAGCAACGGGAAGAGATAAAAGAGAAGAGAAGAGAAAAGAGAGGAAAGAAAGAAGAAGAAGAAGAAGAAGAAGAAGAATAAAAAGAAGAGAAAGAGAAAGAAGAGGGTGTTCATCCATAAAGTTAGTTGCATATTCTTAATAGCTTTAAAGTTTCTATGAATAGAGTTGATGAAGTGAACCATAGGGTTGAATCTGAATCTAACTTAAAATCTGGTAAGAAGTAATTTTTTATTAAAACATGATTTTTGGACTCAAATCAAAGTGATAAAGACCATAGAAGTGAGGAAATGGTTGAGGTGTTGAAATATGAAAATAGGGTTGTGTGAACAGTAAACTCGTGTTAAGATTCTGGTGAATTAAATGAAGTCTAAAAATTATGCATGATATACCAATAGAAAGCTAAGAATATTAACTACAAATGTCTACAACATCACTTTGGCAAATTAGATTATTTGAGGCATGAAAATGTAGGAAGAACAGACAAAGGTCAAAACTACAGGATTCTGCAGTAGCAGTATAGGGTAGTAGATGTTTTTAATGATTTGGAGGCCTTAATGGTTAGATAAAATTATGAAATTTGGTATGAAGATTGGTTAGTATGTTAGCTAAAAGTTTCATGTTTTAAACTTTGGCTAAAATAGAATTCAAATGGGTCAAAAGATAAGACAAAGGAGAAGTGACACTAATTCTGCAGAAAATCTGCAGAAATGTAAATGGTTAGTTTGGTACTCAAATGGAGTCCAAATGACCTGAGGTTTTGAGTTGACTTTTTTTTATATGGTATAGAACTTCAATTAAAATTTGGGATCAAAATGACTTTAATAGATAGTTAAATGGACTGAAATCACAAGATGTAAAAAAAAGGGTACTTTATCGACTAATAGATTTTAGCTAGGTAGAAAGTGACTCAAATGAATTAGATATGAGCTAAAACTTGAATGGAACCTTTAATATTAAGTTGTTAGGGAGTGTACAAAATGTTAGAACATTTGGAGTTGAGGAAGTGAGGTTTCTGCCTCTGAAAAATGACAGTCTCAACTAGGCTTCGCGGGCGCGAAAGTGGACCAAAACCAGACAGTAGGTTTTATGCTAAAGTCGCGAGCACGACATTAGAAGTCGCAAGCGTGAAATGGGTCCAAAATCAGACAAAAACCTTATTTCTAAGGCCGCAAGCGCGACATAGGAAATTCGTGGGCGCGAAAGAGGTTTGAAATCAGGCATAAACTTTTCTGCCAAAGTCGTGAGAGTGACATTTGGTTTTCGCGGGCGCGACTTGGGTTCTCTGAGAGACAGTAACTTTGAAGAAATATTCGCGAGCATGACTTGTTAATTTGCGAGCGCGACTTGCTTCTATTAAAGAAAAATTTTGGAAAATGATAAAACTTAGAACATGTATTGGGGAACCTAGTGTAGACTTTTATTTATAGTATTTACTTAATACGTTTAAAAGAAAGTGTTATAAATATTGATGGAAAATAATTCTCGTAAGAGTCAAGTATTGCACAATATATACGGATCCATGAGAGTTGGATTGCGTGTGGATATAGTCTGGGTATTGGTAATGCACAACATATTTACTCGTGAGAGTCGAGTATTGCACATATATGTGGAACCATGAGAGTCGGTTCTTGTGCTGGTTCTGTGAGAGTCGGATGAAATTGATTGATTATAACCCATAGATTGTGCACAATCAGATATGAGATATGGCCATTGGAGAAAAGGTGGATGGTGGGTGCATAGCACGAAATGCATTCACAACATATTTTGAGACATCATTTAGTAAATACCATTGATTCATATTATTTGTTGATGATGATAAAATAGATTGTTAAGTTAAGTTGATTATATTGATGATATGTGATGATTTCTGATATGAAATCAATGGTTTTTGATGTGCATGCTTTATTTTGATGTTATGCATGCTATTTTTGTGTGAATATAGCTTACTAAGTTTTGTACTCAGCGTTTATTCCTCATATAAATGCAGGTGAGAGCAACAAAAGAAAGCAAGGAGATTAGTGAACTTGCAAAGTTTCCAGAGGTAGTTGGATTGTTTTTTTATTGGTATCCCAAAGCTATTGTAATATGTAGTTTTATTTTGTAATCATCACTATTGAGAAGAGGCAGTAATGTAATAATGATATAACTATGCTGCGTGAATGTTAATATGAAAACTCTGATAGATATTTTGTAAAACAATGTTTTTGTAAAGAATGTTTTAATTTGGTTTTATGTATAATTCTTTTATTGAAATAATGAAATGATGATGTTTTAATTATTTAGAAATGTGAAAAATTTCTACAGTATTTTACATGGCAATGATCCAATACTATCCCTTACAGGGTGAGTAATGATTTTCTGTAGAGAAAGTGGGAAATCATTAGTCATTCTGTGGGAGGCATGTCATGGGTAGATGTTATAATCTAACTCTTCAAATCTGTCACCTGCTCCTACAATTCTTGCATCTGCTCTTGGTTTTCCATCTTTTCTCTCCTAGTCTAAGCACGCGTTCGGTGAATCCTTTTGCTAATTCTGAGGTCTAGGGCCAGGTTCCGTCGCGTCTTTACTATTTTCCTAGAGTTTTAGGTTAGCTTAATTAATTCAACCATCCTCATTATTCGTTTTAGTTTTATTATGTCATGGAAAGGAAAAAGCTAGAGAGGGCAAAGAAAAAAGTCAAATGGAAAGTTATTTAGTCATGACACTCATCTACGAAACAACTAGCAAACCATTGCGAATTTTATTGATACCTTTGGACTAGTTACAGTAAGAGGCATTCTCATGGCCTAGGTTTTGGTAGGGTCCTCCATATTGAATGGCATTTCAGAAGGTAGCGGTGTATCGACTCGTCATATTGCATAGTATTTAACGTCGCTAAGGTTCCCTCAGATTCCCAGAGGAGTTCTTCTTTCTCGCTTCAGGCTAGGTCTTCCTATCTCCTAACTTTTCCCTTAAGTTCTACGTGTAGATACCAATATAGCGTCTTGTCACTCATTTTCACGGATGCATTGGAGGTTGAAACATTTGACATATTTGAAAAATTCTGTAGAAAAATTAAAAATGAAAAAGAGTTTAATATCATCTCACTTAGGAGTGATCATGGAAAGGAGTTTGAAAATAATATGTTTGATGAATATTGCTCTAAAGAAGGGATTTCCCATTCATTTTTTTGCTCTTAGAACCCCTCAATAAAATGGAATGGTTTAAAGGAAAAATAGAACTTTGCAAGAAATGGCAAGAACCACAATGAAAATAACATTCCTAAGTACTTTTGGGCAAAGGTTGTAAGTACAGCATGCTACATAGTAAACAAAGTAACCATTAGAGCAATCTTAAAAAAAAAACTTCTTATGAACTGTGGAAAGGAAAGAAACCGAATGTATCTCATTTCCAAGTTTTTGGATGCAAATGTTACATTCTAAATAATGAGGATAGTTTGAAGAAATTTGATGTCAAAGTAGTAGAATGAATAATTCTAGGATACTCCACAAACAGTAGAACTTATAAGGTATTTAACAGAAAAAGTTTGACTGTTGAGGAAATTGTGAATATTGTCTTTGATGAAAAAAAAAATCTCACATTAGAAAGAAATGATTTAGCTGATGGTGAAATAGAAGAGATTTTCAGCAAGCTAAATTTAAACAAGGATAAAGAAAATGAAATTAGCTCTAAGACTCAAGATGCTGCAGCAAGTGAAAACTTAAATACAAATGGTCAAACACATACAGAAAATATACAAGAATAAGAGCCTAACTTAACAGAACTGAAACTAGATGAACCACATCACAATGACCTTCCTCAAGAATGGAGGTTTCATAAAGATCATCATAAACAAGACTAGGAGAACCATCTCAAAGAGTAATGACTAGAAGTCAACTTCAAAAGTTTCATGGAAATGTTGCATTTGTTTCATTCTTAGAACCAAAGACTTTTGAAGAAGCTCAATATGATGAATCCTGGATCCTTGCCATGTAAGAGGAACTTAACCAATTTGAAAGAAACAAGGTATGGAAGTTAGTTCCCAAACCCAGAAATTGCTCAATCATTGGAACCAAATGGGTATTCAGAAATAAAATAGATGAACTTGGAAATGTAACCAGAAATAAATCTAGGTTAGTTGCACAAGGTTACAACCAAGAAGAAGGAGTTGATTTTGATGAAACTTTTGCATCGGCAGCTAGATTAGAAGCAATAAGAATGCTCTGTGCATATGCATGTCATAACAATTTTCTGTTGTATCAAATGGATGTCAAAAGTGCATTTTTAAATAGATACATAGAGGAGGAAGTCTATGTGGCTCAACCTCCTGGTTTTGAAAATCCTATACATCCTAATTATGTATTCAAACTTGACAAAGCTCTCTATGGACTAAAACAAGCTCCTAGAGTTTGGTATGAGAGACTTAGCAAAATTCTGCTAGAAAATGAATTCAGAAGAGGAAAAGTATATACTACTTTGTTTATAAAGAATCATAAGCATGACACGTACTAATTGTACAAATTTATGTAGATGACATAATCTTTGGTACTACCAATGAGTCTCTGTGCAAGAAATTTTCAACGTTAATGCAAAGTGAATTTGAGATGAGTCTACTGGGAGAGCTCACCTTCTTCCTTGGATTGCAAATTAAGCAAATGAATGAAGGAATTCTCATAAACTAATCAAAATAATCAGAGACGTGTTAAAGAAGTTCATAATGGAAGAACTGAAAAGCATAGGCACTCCAATGAAGACCAACATCAAATTGGACAAGGATGAAAAAGGTAAAGAAGTTGATCAAAGAATGTACAGAGGTATGATTGGATCCCTTCTTTACTTGACTGCTTCAAGACCAGATATTTATTTCAGTGTGCATCTATGTGCTAGATTTCAATCATGTTAAAAAGAATCACACCTAATAGCAGTAAAAAGAATATTTAGATATTTTATAGGTACTATTTCAATAGGATTGTGGTATCCCAAAGGAGAAAATATAGACTTGATAGGATATAGTGACTCAGATTTTGCAGGTAGCAGATTAGACAGAAAAAGCACTTCAGGAACCTGTCAATTTCTCAGTCATGCATTAGTCTCTTGGCACAGCAAGAAGCAATCCTCTGTTGCTTTGTCTATTGCTGAAGCTGAAGATGTTGCAACAGGTAGTTGTATTGCTCAAATCCTTTGGATGACGCAGCAACTTGAGGATTATGGAATAAGAGTTGTTAGCATACCAATTAGATGGATAACACTAATGCCATAAATCTGTCAAAGAACCCAGTAACATCTTTACAGGTAAAAAATTAGCTAGCTAATTTTATACTCTATAAACTCTAAATAATCAAAGTTGTATGCATTAATTTGATTAGAAAGCAAATTAGAAATATTCAGCTGCAATTTTTCTATAGAAATTTAGAGCAATAACTTGAAAAATTGAGAAAAATAAAAAAATGACCAATTCACTCCCTTTTCCTCACTTACACTTAGGACAACAACTCATGATAGTGGAACTGCATTTCCAGGAGTGACTCGGTTTCTGGCACGAATTTAGTACTATCAAACTGCCTCATAACCATCGAAGGCGTGTAAATTGTAACCCAGTAATTCCAATCAGCGTTACACAGGAAAATTCCCTATTGTAAATAGAAATTTTTTTATCTGGCTTTCATAGCTTCTGCCAACAATAATTGTCGCTATTGTATCCCTGGATTAGATTCTTCCATTCTTGCCCACTCTTTTCGGGTATTCGGATAGGTATCATTCTTTCCAGGGGGGATTAATCGTTGCTCCACATGAGCCCCCGAAATTCCAAAGGGAATACATGGCTCAAAGCCAAGAGGTAGAGGAGTTGCCTGCAACATTTCAAGCTTCCTTCTCCTTTTTTCCTTGCAATAAGTCAAGGAGAGAAAGGTTTCTGCTAAGATGGTTGTTATCGGGTTTATCCTATGGGTTTCTAAGTCACCGCAGAAATGTGCCACTTCCTGGCTAATCATATCTATCATGGAAGGGAATATGATGAACCTATATAAGCTGATTTCCATGGCTCGGGATGCTTCCCGAAATTTAACTGGTTGCAGTGTCTAAGGAAGACTCACTTGAGGTAGTTCCAACACCAAGTCCCAGAGTTTCCTCTTTGGATTTTTTCTGCCTTGATTTCCTCGACAGGGGCTTATGTGAGAGTTGCCAGCCTCCTATGGGTGTCCCTACGGCTCAGATGTAAGTATACATGATGAGGATGCTTACTTGGCATTTGGAGTAGGTTTTGATATTCTTCTATCACAGGGGTGGAATCCACGTCATTAAAAGAGAATACCTGGTACGTAGGATTCCAAAATGTTATTAGGGCTTGTAAGGCCAATTCTTGGACTTTAAGTAATTGGGTAATTTTTCATATTTACCCTCGAAGTTAGCTTGACATTCTTTTGGGAGTGTGTTCCAACAATTGACCAAACCTTCCTGATCTATCCTCACTTTCTTGATCCAGATGTGGTCCGATCGGGGTAATGACTTCCAACCGTAAATGGCTTCACCTTCTGTTGCTTGGTAGACGTCTGACCCTTTATTGATACTATCCCCTTTATACCCCTCACTGTTAATCTGTAAGTGATTTGTTAGTGATTCTTTGGATGATATCACGACTTAAGATTGCTTTCCTTGATAGAGGAGAGGATTTGAAATTTTAGAGTAGAGACTTTATTAAATGATTTTTGGCATAAGTTAAGGGTTTGTTTGGATCATTCCATCCCTACTGTTGATTGTCTTTCCAAATTTGTCTTGAAGTCTCTGTCACGAATGTAAATTAGGGCCTAGGAGATTAGGCACCTAAATTAACAAAATTTACAATTAAATGAATAAATAAGGTAATAAGTGAAATTAAGAAAGTGGAAAATGGAAAGGACATGAAAAAATGAAATTTATGAGAAAATGAAGAAAGGATATAAAAATAGATCGAAATACAAAGGAAATGAAGGGAGGTAAATTAAATGGAAACATAAAGGAAAAGACATGGAAATGAATAAGGAAATATGAAAATGAGATTAGAAGTAGAGATAAAAAGAAAGGTGGAAATAAAAGAAAAGGGTAAAATGGTCAATTGGATGGT
>CAOGCB010046106.1:0-12447 GCA_948266635.1 Cnidoscolus chayamansa
ATATATATATATATATATATATATATATATATATATATATATATATATATATATATATATCTTATCCCATTAGGTGTATCATGTTGTATCTATATCATATCATTTTATGTGTACGTGTGTATATATATCATATCATACCATGTGTATGCTTTAACTTTCATTTATGTCATGTCATGTTTTGTTATCTTATTAGTTTTATTCTTTTCAAATAACAGTATAAGTACATAACCATAAAAAGCATAGTAAAGAATTGTAAAATCTTTCCATGATCCATACTTTATAAAATATGGTGAACTCATGTCATCTTATAACCAACTTTGTTTTGTCATTTCATAACATATACATTTCATGTTAAATAGTACAATGTGATGTCATGATATGCCATTGAAAGTCATTCCATATCACACACACCATATCATTTATTTCATGTCATATTTATGTTTCACACGTTACAATGCTCATCATGTAAACTATTTTATCATAGACATGTGAACATAATCATTTAAGCATAGACCAATATCATAATCCTTTTATCTTTTCAGTAGTTATGTCATATGGTGTATTCATACCATTTTGCATTGTATCAAATCATATGATGTTATTTTGCAACATATCATGTAATTTAATATCATTGTTCATCATATTGTAACATGTCTTTTCAATTCATATTGTATGGTTTCATATTGTGTCCTTTCATTTCATTATTTACCACGTCATTTCGGTTCATTATATATAATTTTCAATATGTAGATTCAGTAAATAATTACAATAACACATCTCATTCTTTAACCTTGATAGCCCCTAAACATGTTAGTAGCATCGATTGTTAGACAAGGAAAAATTATATGGTCGTAGCAAAAAATATATAGCTAGAGGGCACAACGGGGCAATCCACATAGGATACCTCATAATTGTCTCTAAAATAGATAATACATGATTATTAAATGAGCAAAACAATCGACACAGCTTATCATTTTATAGTATGCAATTGTTTAGTGTGTGAATCATAGTCATTATGCAAATGTAGATTTGACAATTTATAATAAGGTTTAACTTTTAAACTTTAGGCCTTTAAGTATCTTAAGTGAGATTGAATGCTAGATACGGGATGTAAGTTAAGTGGTAAGGCAATCATAAACTAATACCAATGAGGTACCTCATTATAGCCCCCAAAATTATATTACTATTATGCCGAAGCATATAAATATCATTATTATGTTGAAGCATATAAGTATCACTATTATTTTGAAGCATATAATAATTGTGCACTATTGCTATCAATTTTATGGCATGTCATTCCCATATAGTAACCTTAATGCCTATCAAAGATCATTAAGGCTATTTTTATCATTTACTGAATTTTTATGCTTGTAGGTCATACCATATTCAAATGAATCACAGAATGAAAATGTATGCCATTTAAGACCATTTCATGTATTCAAGTATGCCTATGCACAACTCGACACAAACTTTCTTACCATTTACATTTTTGTGCCTAAACTTACTATGATGACTTTTCAACTATTACCATATTGGTCGTAGTCATTTTGTATTAGGTCATTTATGCAAATGATTCAAGCCTAGAATATTTAAAAATCTCAAACATATAGCCACACTAAAATGGTGCAGCAACATGTCAGTAGAATAGTACATGCACAATAATTCGAGCAAACTAATTTTTTTCCTTATTAAGTCAACATTACAATACCATTTGACATGCAAATAATATTTTACCTAAATAATATTATAAATATATATCAAATGCATAAAAATTTCCCATAATTTAACTATGTTTATATACACAAAATTGCAAATGCAACTTCAAAACTTTGCACACCTTAGTGCATCATGCTTACATATGCTTGTCACAATTATACTAATTTAGATTTACTTCTATTTTTTAGCCATGGTTACCCTAATTTAATATTATCCCTTTACTTATTTATAGATAAAATATCACATTTTTAATGCATCCATGATAAAATAAATTAGCTAATAAAAACAACCACGTACATACGCACACACACATGCAGACACACTTAGATAACACCTAAATTTGGTAGCTAAACTTAAAATTTATTCATTTCAATACTTCTTTTCAATTAAACAGAATATTTGGGACGTGTTTTGGTCTCTTTTAGCATAAAACACTTAAAATTCCCGTCTCAAGTCACTTAAATTCAACCATAAAGACAAAGACACAAATAAGTATTTTTACTTACAAAATTCCATATGCATGCAACTTTAATTCAACTTAAATCAAAACTTCCACCAATAAATTTGATCTTTGAGCCACATATTCATAAATCATAAGTTGTTATTTAACCTCCAAAATCAATTAAAATAAAACCAAATAATTTGAAACATAAAACATGAATAAGATGAACAATGTGTTGCACCCTATGTTCAAACAACACCCTATCTTGATTCCAATATAACCTGTTCCAAATCAAAACCAGATCTAATTTTCTTACATTTTCATTGATGTATACTCTTACTTTAGGTGTTAGGAAGGATTTTTGGGTGTTGAAATACTTGAAAACCTAGTGGAAAATTAGAGTTGCAAGCTTGGGTTGAAAGTTGTCTATGATGGAAGGCTAGGTGCAAATTCGGGTTAGATTAGGAATGAAGAAGTTGCTGTCCATTTTCACTTGTTTACCTCTTATTTAGACTCTCTTTAATGTCTATTTAGGCAGAAGTAGGGCTAAGATAAGTTTGGGCAGCACCTTATATGACTAGGATAAATTTTATCTTTTAAAGTTTTAGTAATTCTACATTGACCTACTTAACTCTTTAGTTTCTACATTCCATTGCCGCTTAACCTTTTTGTAAATTGACCTAGTAAGCTTTATTTTTTTAATATTGAAGCCCTTTTTCATGTGTATTTGAAGTTTTTTAGAAAATTACCCTTCAACCCTCGTGTACAAAAGCACACTTGCCACTTAGTCTGTTTTGCCCTTTTTTTATGTTTTACCAAACAACTTTAATTAGCAATTTTAATAAATTTATGTAGCTTATTTCAAAATTTTATTTTCACTTATTAAACATATTTTAAAGTGCTCTTTCCATTTATAAATTACAAATTTTAGTGTTAAGAACCTCATTATTAAGCTAGCATGTCGATATAAGTTAGCAAGTCAGTATAAACTAGCACTTCCCTTAGTGCTATTTATCTGTACTTAGCTTTAACTCTAAACATGATTGTGGCACTATTATTAAGCCCTTTAGAATTATTAAAGTGTTACTATAGTGCCTTGACAGAATGTCACATAAAAGTCAATATTAATGACATTTTATGAATCATATTTTAGAATGTTGTCCCAAGCATAAATGACCAAGAGGGGTGAATTGGTCACATTTTCAATTCAATCAAAATTTCAAGTTCTTGCTCTAAACTCTTAAGAAAAATTATGGTTATATACTTCTAATGTGCTATCTAATTAGATCAGAGTGTGATTGTTTGATT
This sequence comes from Cnidoscolus chayamansa, assembly GCA_948266635.1. Taxonomy (NCBI): domain Eukaryota; kingdom Viridiplantae; phylum Streptophyta; class Magnoliopsida; order Malpighiales; family Euphorbiaceae; genus Cnidoscolus; species Cnidoscolus chayamansa. The sequence goes on from CAOGCB010046106.1 coordinate 3,467, forward strand.
AATTAATATAAGATTATAGATCACAAAATTAGCTAGCTAAATTTTTGCCTGTGAAAAAAGTTATTGTTCACGCTGAAATTAGCAAGGTGTTAAGATTAGCTAATTTTGAATGGCAGCTCAATGAACTACTAAGAGCAGTATATTAAACAACAATTATCTTCAGTTAATCAAAGTAGGGCATGTAAAATAACTTCCAAAAATAAGAGATAGAGTTGAGAAAATTAAAACACATCAATTTATAGTGGTTTGGCAATGCAGCCTACTTCCACTCTTCTCAAGCTTCCACTTGAGACTTTTATCCACTATGATCTCTTTTTCTAGGAAAGAGAACAGCCAAGTACATCCACCAAGCTTCCTAGGTGCTTGATCAACCTTTACAAGTTCTTTAAGCTTTTGCAGGTGCTTAAAAATCTTGCAAGTTTGATGTCCCCTCAAACCTCTTTAAGCTTACCAATGTGCTTAACAACCTTTTCCAAGTGATATCCCCTCAAACTTCTTTAAGCTTACCAAGGTGCTTAACAACCTCTTCCAAGTGATATCCCCTCACTTAAACAACCTTAAATAGGTTTTGAAAAGAAGAATAATCACTCTCTTTGAATTGGTATATAGATAAATGAACTATGGGGAAGAGAGAGATGAATATGCCAATGAAGCAAAAATTTGTTGAATGAAGGCTTTGAAACAAGACTCTCAAAGTTCTCAAAGATGTAGCACTTTCATTAGTTGCAAAATGAAGTAAAAGTTGTTTATGTATAGATGATTAAAGCCTCAAAGTCTCAGTGACCAACGGCTAGTTAAATATGACAATATAGTCATTACTGTCTGGAAAATCATGCAGTTTGAAAGTAGCAAATCTCATTATAAAATTACCTTGCTAAAATTATTTTTGTGCAAAAAGTAGTTTGCTAATTTTTAAAAATAGCTTGCTAATTTGAAAAGTAGTTTGCCAATTTCATTTTGTTGTCAAAGATATAAGGCTAGTTCTAAAATTAGTTAGCTAATTTTAACTCTTGAGCTAAAATTAGGTATCCAATTTTAGCAAATTCTGAAATCAGTTTTCTTAGTTTTAAAAACATATTTTGAAAATATTTTTGTGCATGTGATGTCTCATTGGCATTTCTATATCTCGTTTCTCTTATATTTTCCCTATGAAAGAAATCTTAACTTATTTTTCTTCACTTTGTCTTCTCATCAGGTTGTGTAGACTTTCTCTCTTGATGCACTTTCCTTGCATTCCTGATAATTCTCTTTCTTTGATCTGAAATGCTTGAATAATAATTAGTTCAATTGCATTAAGTTTTGTTATCATCAAAATCAAGTATTCTCTTTATGAGGTCAACAATCTCCCCTTTTTTTATGATGACAAAACTCAATGTTAAAAAAAATATATAGCATTATCAAAATCAGTTATACATGAGATAAAAGAAATGCTCCTTTTGTGTATGTGCATATTTATCAAGCTCCCCCTGAATCAAGTATATTGTTTACTTGTGATTTTTATCTGTTTTCATATCTAGAAGAGTATTATGAATTCTATTTATCAAACATCAATATCATTCATCATAGAATTATCGTGGAATTTCACAAAACATAACATTTCATAAAAACAACATTTTCACAACATAGTTTAGCAAGTGTAGCTGATACATAAACAACACAAAATCATAAATAAGAACTGATTTCTCAAAATACACCACCTAGGACACTTACAAGTTCTGCCTCTTTTTGTCATCATTTGAAAAGAAGGGATTACAATATTAACAAAGACATCACAGTCCTAATTGAGAGACACATACCTAAATATCAACATAAATAGCACAAATATTCATCAATCTTTATGTTAGAATAAATGTTCTCAATTTTAGCTCTCAAACACAAAAGATTATCATGAACAAGATGTCAACACAAAATTTTATTCATTCATTGAGAAGAATATACTCATAATCTACACTCATAGGATTCAAGAAACATCACAAAAGCACACATGAAAGTAAATTAACATCCTAAGCATATCAGCAACAAATTTGTCAACCATATTGATGAATTTGTAATTAGAAACATGTAGCAATAGAGACATGAACAGTGGCATGAATAGTAGGATGAATAGTGACATAAACAGTAACATGAACAATAATTTTCAGTCTTCAACTCAGTATATAACACAACATATAAGCAACTTAAACTAGCATTCAAACAACAAAATGTTCATTCATTCATTTATTCAAATATATTAATTCATTTAATCAAAATATAGTAGCATAACAACATGCACAATAATAGCATTCATTCACAGAACATAAACTTAGAAAGCTAATGTCACAAACATGCACACAATCTTACTATTTCTCTCCTTTTTTTTGTTAATCATCATTCAAATAGATTGTGTGGTTTTTTAAAAACAATTAAAAAATGAACTTTTAGAGTTAAAGGTCCTTTGGTTTCTTTTGCTGCCAGATTTTCTAGATTTTACAACTTTGATTTTTAAATCGTGTCTACCACTTCTTCTAAGGCTTCCAGTAAATTTGAAAATCTATAGTGGTTTGAAGGCCTTTTGAGATGAAGATGGTTCATATAAAGATATTGTAAGCAAGGTTTTTAAAATAGATTTTTATGTTGTACTCTTTGTAAATCCTTGGATTTGGAAAATGATCAGCAAGAAAAGATGGGTGATCTAACTCAATTTCAGGTTCTGATGTCATCTTCTGCTTGCTATGTTTCTTCTGTTTCCCATTCAGTTTAGTTTCAAGTTTTTCTTTTGATGGTTCCAATTCAGCTTCAATTATTTGTTTAGTTTTGGCTTCATGTTCTGGTTTAGAAATAGGAAAACTTTCCTTCATTTCTCCATTTAGTTCAAGTCCATATTCTTTTGTAGAAGTTGGTATGGTTCTTGATGAAAACTCTTAAGGTACAATAATTTGTAGAGGTCTGTAAATTTTCTCTCCCTTTTCTGAGAACCAACTTCATTTTTCTTTAATGTTTCTTTTATTCTTATCACCACCAAATATTGGTCCTCAATGATATACATCAAATTCTTCAAAGTTCTTCCCTTAATCTCCAAATTTTCTATCAACTAATAAGCCAAATTTTTCTTCAATTTTGTTTAGTTGAAATTGCATATCTTTGTTCTTCAACTCTTGAAGTTTTAGTGCCTCTAAATTCCAAGTTCTTGTGCATATTTTTCTTCTGTTCTAAAAGCAAGCTCTTCAAATTTAGGAATAGGAACAACTTTAGCTTTAATTTTAATGTCAGGAGTAGGAGGTATAGTGACAATAACAGGTACTTGTTCCATTTCATGCTCTAGAATGGAATCACTTTCTGTAGGAAAATTACCACCAACAACATTTTGAATGGACCTCAGTATCTCTTCATTAGTTTGTCCCAAGTTCTATTGATCTCCAAATTTTGCACTCTCTACTACAGTGTTATTGAGGACAAGATTTTCTTCTTGATCTACATGAGTTTGCTCATAAGGTTGATTCTGATTTCCACATATGAGATCAACTTTTCTTTCAATCCTTTCAAGTTGAACCATCAATTGTTGATCTACTAAGCCATTAAGCTGTAATGCTTATGTTTGCAGTCTTAATGCAATTTCTAGAGAATCCATAACTACATTTGCTGTGTTCTGAATGGTTTTCATCATTTCTAAAATTTCTTTGATAAAGAGCTTTTGCTAGTTCATCTTTCTCATCAACACTTTATTTTTCCTTTTCCATCCCTTTGCTGCTATCTAAACTATTTGACTCAGTTCCCTCTTTTTCAATAGTTCCACTTTTTCTTTCCTTCTCTTTTATGTTCTCATTTTCTTCTTTCTCATGGCTTCTTTCACTTTCTATTGGTTCATTATTAACTCTTTCTTTTTATCCTTTCCAAAGAGATTTCATCTTTTGAAGATTTAGAAATTATTATAATGATGTGTAATCTATTTTCCCTTGTTCTTTATTGCTAAAATTCTCATTTTCACCATTATTGAATGATTTTCTCAAAGCACATATAAGACAAGAAAAACACAACTTGTAAAGGAAGGTTGAAGATCATAGAATAAAAAAGGATTTGTGAACCTCTCTTTTATTTTGAAGCTATTAATGTGAGAAGGGATATATGAAAAAAAGGTAGGTAGATGATAGATTTCATAAATTCAACTAGGTGTGTACAAAAATTTTGAAAATTATTGTTGTTTTGGATAAGAATGAAAGCATTTTCGAAATTAACTAACAAAAACAAATCAGCAGCAAATTATCATCAAAATCATCAATCAACTGATGTAATTGTGGCTGTCTAATTTATATTATGCACTTCAACCATTTAAAAATAGGGTGTTGTGAAATTCAAGGTTGGACACAAAATACTTAGCTAATTGAAAACAAATAAAAAATGCAGAAATTACTTTGTGAAGAATATCTCAGACTCAAAACGCTGTTCACACAACAAATTTGCAATAGCATTAGAATCCTTAATCACACAATAAACAACTAACTAAACTTTAGTCACATACAATCAGCACCACATTTATCAACTAATTGCAAAATAGTCACAACCATCATAGAATCATTATAATCATTTATCATCATAAGACAATTCATTTTCAGTAATTCATAATAAGCATGTTATCACACTAATCACATAACAAAAATGATTGAAGAAAACATAAGATGTTCTTAAGAATGATGTTCTAATTTCAACAATTCTATTTTTAAGACATAGTAGTTGCATGTTAAATTTTCAAAATCACAAGATTGGACTTTTCTTATGACATTCACACAACATCTGAACTAATTTAATAATTAATAGAGGTCTAAATGACACTAATTAATTAAAATAAATAATTAAAAGAGTACATTATATTTATGAACTCTCTTTGTTCTTTTTTATGAGTCAATATAAAATACATTGTATTTGATTTTGTTTTTATCAAAGCTAAATTTAAAATCAAAACTATGCTTCTAGAAAATGAGTCTTGGATAATTATTTAATCTATAATATATATGTAAAAGCCCAAAATGAGGGGAATATTGGGATTGCTCAATATACCCACTCTTTTCCATTATTGAGTTTCTATAATTTTTTTATTAACTTTTAATTAATTAATATAAATTTAAAATTTTAATAAATAATTATAATTAAAATAATATAAAATAAATAATATAGAAATCTCATGCAAATATTGTATTTAAGTATATGATAACACGAAGAATATTTAAATTCCAATACAAGTGTGCTAGATATACTTGTACATGTCATCATAATAAACATAACATAATGTACTTTAAGCCAACATGAAACATCAAATTACATGAGATTTATAAAATATATTGCTTAACATTTAACATTTTTCATATTCTAGAGGCAAATCATACACGACTATTTCATCACAGTGACACGTCCAACTCTACCCTCTATTTTCCAATACGTCCTGCATACTTATGAAAAATGGAATGAGAATCGATGATAAGATAGGAGGATGTAAAATAGGTAAGCTATTTTGAAATAACTTTGTGAGTAGATACAAAAAATATAACATAAAAATATACCTTTCGTGCTTGTGTATGCAACATCGTCAAACATTTCACCTTAGATAATATTATCACAAAGATCCCTAGGTAGGTTCTAATTGGCAGAGTCATCTTTCATAGACCATCTGAAATATAAATATGTACTCAGAAGCTTCTTTTGGCCATCTGGGACTTACCATATCGTAAACATATCATAAATATCCCTTGGAATGTCCCAATCTCTCTAGTGTTTCTTTCGCGGGACAATCTGTGGTACATCCTGAAGGACATGCCGAATGGACAACATAAAATATAACTGAGGAACATTCCTAGGGATATAATCCATGGTCATGAAATATAAACATATGGGATTGAATGTCGTCTAATATTATCTTTCACATAAACATGTAATCAATGCAATATAACATATATCGTGATCTAATGTAAAACAACCTATAATAGCTGTGATGCATGAGCATGCCATAAACATACATTTTTGTATCATAAAAGCATTTAGTAAGTATCCAATCACCTAGAAACTTAGACTTATCGACAAATTCTTGGTTCATCAATGATGTCCTTGAGTTCCAAGGTCTGATCTTGTATTCTGGACTTTGGATTAGATACTATATTTTGAACTTAAAACATACTCAAAATAATCCCATAATCCCCCATTAAACATCACATAAGCATAGTATAAACATAACATAATCAACCCTAGCAATTTAGGTCAAAATTATTGGACAGAGGACTTTCGACAGCAGATTTGGTTCATAAGATCCATGAATGCAGCTGGGATGTTAGTTAACCCGAATGACATTACAAGGAACTCATTGTGCCTATACCTCATACGGAATGTAGACTTGCATACATCATTCTCTCTGATTTGTAATTGATGATAGCCTGATCTCAAGTCTATCTCAGAGAAGCAACTAGCTCTTGCCAAATGGTTGAACAATTCATCAATTCTTAGCAATGGATACTTATTCTTTATGGTGACCTTATTTAACTATCTGTAATCTATGCATAATCTCATGGTTCCATCTTTTTTTCTCACAAATAGTATAGGTGCACCCTATGGTGATGTACTTAGTTTGATGAAGCCCTTGTCAACTAATTCCTATAACTGTGTCTTTACCTCTTTTAATTCTGCAGGATCCATCCTATAGGGCAGGATAGAAATGGGTTTCACACCTGATAATAATTCTATCTCGAACTCTATCTCCCTATTAGGTGGCAAACCTTCAAGGTCTATAGGAAATACATCGGGGAACTCCCTCACTACTGGCATTGACTCTGGTTCCCTCACACTCTGATATATAGTCCTAACATAAGCTATAAATCCTAGTCACCCCTTCCTAAGCAATCTATGTGTTTACATAGAAGATATCAAACCAGTGGGCATACTGTGGTATCCCCCTGAAATGTAATGTATGACCCATCTTGTCCTCTAAACCTGACTACCTTATTCCTGCAATCCAAGGTAGCATCATGTAGTGATAGCCAGTCCATACCTAGTATGACATTGAAATCTATCAAATCGAACACTACTAGGTTTGCTGGAAGGCACCTACCCTCAATAAAAGACTAGACATCACTGACAGCTCATCTCTGCCAATGTCGGATCACATCTAGGTCCACTAACCCGTAAGGGACACTCCATTGGAGCAGCAATCAGCCCCATACTACTCACTGCCCTCAGTGATATAAATGAGTGAGAGGTACCTGGATCTAGCAAAACAAGAACATGAGTACAACTGATCAAAAGTGTACTTGATATCACCATGTTAGAGGTGTTAGCCTCCTATTATATCATGGTGAATATCCTAGCTGGTGTTATTAAGCCTCCTGGCTGAGCCCCTAAGGATCCTGCTCCTTGACTTCTCTCCTAACCTCAGCACTGTGGAGCTGCTGCAGAACTTGGCCTAGCAGCTAGTTAAGCTACACTACTCGTACCTGTTTACTGTGTCTGTGCTTACCCTGCCATGTTGGGACACTCTCTAGAGAAATGGCCCTCTTGACCCATTTGTAACATGATATAGACCCAAACTTGCACTAGCCCTTATGCGGCTTTCCGCATCTAGCACAAGTGGATCGGCTCGACTTTGAACTCTACCCCTTTCCCATATCGACCCTTGATTTGACCTTACTCTAAAATTTATTCTTCTTTTTCTTGAAGCTTTTCTTTTCCCTCTATTCTTTTAGGATTGTAGTTGGAAGAGAGGTGAGACTAAGCCTTCCTACATCTGTAGCCCTAGGAACTATAGGTGATCCTTGGCATTTTGATTGAGGTAATACCACTCTCCCGATAATTGTGCTCTCCTCCATCTTTTTGGCAGCATCCACTATGGCATGTAAAAACTTCCTCTCTCTATTGCCCTGATCAATGACAAGTACCTACTGTGTAGTCTCATGGCATACCGTCTGGCTTTCTTCCTTTTTGTGTTGTATGCCTGATCCACATACTGCGGTAGATCGGTGAACTAGTCCATATACTAATCTACATCATCTCCTCACCCTGCCGAAGTTGCTCAAACTCCAACATCTTCAATTCTCTTGAACTGTATAAGAATGCCCACTTTGTAAACTTTATAGAAAATTGATCCCAAGTCATCTGCTCTTGATGTGAGCACAGTCCACTTAAAGTCAATGGAGCTAACACCTCCACAAGGGCCGATTACAAGGTCAAAAGCAAAAAAGCTCAAAGGAACTTCTAATGGACTCATGCAACTATACATGATTGAAGATATGTTCGCTACTGAGGGTGGACAAAGGCTGGTTCAGCTCACCACATTGGAACCAGGAGAAAATCAGCTTTTCATGCGTGAACAGTAACAAAGTCGCACTCGTGCCTGGAAGAGTCGCGCCTGCGAATTGGGATCCAAAGCTTCTGTTTCTCCAGGAGGCATTTTCGCGCCCGCGAAGTTATGAGTCGTGCTCGTGAGTATGGAACCAAAGTTTCTGTTTCTCCAGGGTGCATTTTTGCACCCGCGATTGTAAGGGTTGCGCTCGCGATAAGGTCCCCAAAGCTTCTATGTAACTCTATCGCAAAGTCGCACTCGCGACTTGTCTAGTCGCGATCATGAATTAGATTCTGTTTTGTCGATAAACCTTTTCAATAAGGGTAGTTTAGGATTTTTTGTCTTTAATTATGTTGGAAACCTTAGCTAAGGTATTGTGGCATATATAAGGGCTAATTATGACGTTTAAGCAGACAATTATTATGTATGAATTTTATCATTGAATGATATTACTTCTTCTTCAAGGAGAGTCTTGGTTCTCAACATTGCACAACGAATAAGGTTAGTACATCAATTGTGTAAATCTTGTTTTTGTGCATGTTAATTCAAACAATCCATAATAAGCGTTCTTAATTGTAAATCGATTAAGGGTTCTTTAGATTGGGGAATTGTTATCTAATTTAGAAATCTAACTAGGGTATGTGTCGTTTCAGTCTCTAACAGGCTGGGGTTCCGTATCACCTCTACC
>CAOGCB010046263.1:0-11592 GCA_948266635.1 Cnidoscolus chayamansa
TTGATTGAAGAGTTGCGATTGATCTACGGAGGAAATGCCTCTGATAGAAACAGAGCAGAAACAGGGGATGATCTCGAAGGAGTTCAACAGGTTTTCAATGGGAGAGGGATTCTTCCAAACCCACATAGAAATAGTAACAATTCGGGGAGAGATTCGAACAATGTAGAAATCAGAGTAGAGAACTCAAGTACGGCTAGATTCATTCCAAAACTGAAACTAGTGACATTTGATGGTAGAACAAAACCTAGACCTTGGTTGAGGAAATGCATTAAGTATTTTGAGATTTATGGAGTTCCTAGAGACAAAATGGTGGGGATTGCAAGCTTGTTTCTAGTGGATAGAGTTGATGCTTGGTATCACAATTGGGTTAGGAATGAAGGGGTCCATGATTGGGGGGAAATTTGAAAGAGAATTATGTGTTAGATTTGGAGATGACGGATTAGAAGATGTAGTGGAGGAATTGATGAAACTTAGACAAGAGGGGACTATAGAAATGTATCAAGATAAGTTTGAAGATGCGAGGATAAGGGTAGAAAGAGTGATGCCAAACCTTGGGGAAGCTTACTATTTATCTGTTTATATGGGAGGACTTAAGGAGGAGATAAAACCTGTCATCAGAATGCTTAAACCAAACACCCTAACCCAAGCTTTTCAAATGGCCAGATTTCAAGAACAATTCCTCAACAACACCAAGAGGAGTTATCCCTCAAATTCCAAACCCAATACCTCTTCAACCTTTAAACTAAATACCACTATCACTCATTCCAATTCTTACAGCTATCCTAGACCTACAAGTAATCCACCACAACACCCTTATACTTCCAGACCACCCAACAACAGCTACATGACACCTAAAAATACTCAACCGAGATCATCTCAATCTTCAGTCAACCCAAACATTCAAAAGAGGAATCCTAGACCCTGTTTTAAGTGTGGAGACAAGTTTTTCCCTGGGCATCAGTGCAAAAATAACACTGCCATGGCAGTTCAAATTGAGGAATTAAAAGGAGAAGCAGGAGGGTTGGGAGATATAAGAGAAGGAGAGGAGATGAAGGAACTTGGTGGGGAATGGCAGCTGGAAGATAAACATGAAGGGCCAAATGAAGAAGTTACCTTGTGACTCAATGCATTGGAGGGTAGTCAAGGAGTTGATACCATTAGATTGGTTGGGAAGCATGGAAATAGACAGTTATTGGTGTTAATAGATAGTGGCAGTACCAATAGCTTCTTGCATTAGAAAGTAGCTAAAGAGCTTAAGGTACCACTAGTGACAACAACTCAAATAGTTGTCACTGTGGCAGACGGGAGAAAGATAATAAGCTCTTATATGTGTTCTGAGTTTAAATGGAAGGTGGGAAGTCACTATTTCTGCATGAATTTGAGATGTGTGTGCAAGGTGCAAGTCTGAACATGGCAGACTTTCAGGTCTCCTTCAGCCCTTACCAGTCCCTTTTCAAGCCTGGCAACAAGTTTCTATGGACTTCATTGAAAAATTACCTACTTCTAAAGGTAAAGACACTGTCTTGGTAGTAATTTGTAGACTTACCAAGTATGTTCACTTCTTATTACTCAAGCATCCCTTCAATGCTTCTAAAGTTGCAACTGTATTTCTGGATGTTATCTTCAAACTACATGGTTTGCCCACTACCATTGTAAGTGATCGAGATAAAATCTTTACTAGTCTTTTCTGGAAATAACTAGTCAAAAAGATGGGGGTTTCTTTGACTATGAGCTCAGCCTACCATCCACAAACTGATGGTCAAGCAGAACGTCTAAATCAATGTTTGGAAGGTTATCTTAGGTGCTTATGCTTCCAGAAACCACACACTTGGGATCACTGGATTCCATTGGCAGAGTGGTGGTACAATTTGTCCTACCACAGTGGAATCCGTATGTCACCATTCCAGGCTTTATATGGATATCGAGCACCTTCTCCCTTGTTCATTCCAGGAGATGATTATAATTTCTAAGGTTAGTGCTATGAAAGAATTCTTGCAAAAAAAGCAGAGAATGACTCAATTGATCAAAGAGAATTTACTCCAAGCATAAAACAGGATGAAGCAATATGCGGACAAAAAGAAAAGTGATAAGAGTATTTGAGGTAGGAGATATGGCCTACTTGAAGCTGTAGCCCTATTGTCAAATTTCCCTAGCTCTAAGGAAACAATTTAAACTAGCTGCCAGGTTTTACGGACTTTATGAAGTCTTGGAGAAAATTGGTTCAGTGGCTTATAGGTTGAAGCTGCCATCAACAGCTTCAATCCATTCGGTATTCCACGTTTCACTACTCAAAAAGAAAATAGGAGAGCAAATAGTGGTGCTTCAACACCTACCGACTTTTCAGGATGATCAAGTTTCCATCATGTCTGAAACTCTCTTGAAGACCAGAATGATTCTAAGAAATGGAAGCAGAGTTTTGCAAGGGCTAGTCAAATGGCAGCATTTACCACCGGAGGAAGCAACATGGGAAGATGCTACATTCATAGCAAAACAGTTCCCAGATTTTGAGTCTTCTTGGGGGCAAGAAGACCCTCATGGGGAGGGTATTGTCACATATAAACGTAGGAAGAATAAAAGAAGTGTGTGAGGAGTGAGCTGGAGGATGTAACAGAATTTGTTAGGAGAAAGAACTAGAAGGATGAGTTGTCAAAGTAGTTAGAACTATCCTAGCATACATATACACACTGTAGAAGGAAGAAAAATTCATTCAGAAATTAATTCCAAATACTCTTCTTCCTCATTCTTATTCTCTCTTCCTACTATATTCTCTTCTCATCCCTATTCTATCAATATCAATTGTCTTCACAACACCATACTGCACTTGCACAAGCCCATCTAATGCTAGTCTATAGATTATTGACTACTTAAGAAGAAGGAAAAAAGAAAGAAAGGTCCATGGACTGTCAAATTATGGAAAGAATAACAAGAGATATTTTAGGATTTATCGTTATATTTTAGGACAGTAGATTCATTATGCTATTGAAATAAAGGAGATTCCTAGAAATAAAGATCTCCAATAATTAAGGGATTTGATACTATGATTTATGGTATAATATCCCTATAAATTTTGTGATGTACTCAGTATCAATGAAAATTAGGGTTTTGTTCCATCAAATAACACGGTATCAAAGCATAGTATCTATGGCTGAAATAGCAAATACAGAGGCACAACAACCCTCAATGAGGCAGAAAACTCTATCTTTGAGACAGCCATGGCTCAGGAAGGGGATCACTCCTCACATCACCTTTTCCAACTTACTTCTCACAAGCTCAATGGGAAAAACTATTTGGAGTGGGCTTAGTCTGTGAAACTAGCATTTGATGGTAGAGGCAAAAATCGGACACTTAACTGGTGAAGTGAAAAAACTAGAAGCTGGTGGTCCTACCTTGAATGAATAGAGATTAAAAAAATTCATTAGTCATTGTTTGGTTGATCAATTCCATGGAGCCAATAATAGATAAACCATATTTGTTCCTTTCTACTGCAAAAGATGTTTGGGAAGCTATTAGAGAAACATATTCAAATGTTGAAAACCCCTCACAAATTTTTTATTTAAAAGCTATGGAAGTCAAAACAAGGAGATCATGATGTTACTATTTATTATTACAAGTAGATGGTTTCCCGTTGGCAAGAATTAGATCATTATTACAATGATGAATAGGATTGTCCCACTGATAGTGTGAAAATCATGAAAGAGGAGGAGTGACACAGTATACTTCTTAGCAGGCTTAATAGGGATGTTGATGAAGTTAGATCTCGGATTTTGGGAAAAAAAAAACCCTACCCTCCCTTTGTGAAGTTTTTTATGAAATTAGGAGAAAGGAAAGTAGGAGGAAGGTTGTGTTACCAAAATCAGATTCCAAATCGGTAACAGAAGTTGAGCATTCTGCCCTAACTTCAAAGGGGAATGAATATGAAAATTATAAGAAAGAAAAAAACCTTGGCGTGACCACTGTAAAAAGTTTTGGCATATGCAGGAGCCATGTTGGAAATTGAATGGCATGCCTCCAAACTGGAAGAAAAAGAATAGTGATGAAAATCACGCATTTCAAGTCTTAAATGAAAAGAATAGAGGCCAACAAACTACTCAAGATACATCTCCATTCACAAAGGAACAAATAGAGCACCTATACAAACTCTTACAATCTCCACCGTTCGTAGTACCTTCACCAAATCCTTCCTGCTCCTTAGCTTAAAAAGATAACTTTGTATTTGCACTTTTAAGTGTAAATCCTAGCCTCACAAACTCCTAGATCATTGATTTTGGAGCAACTGATCATATGACAAGTTGTTCCAACTTTTTCTCTTCTCACACTCCTTGTGCAAGGAACAAAATGATTAAGATTGTTGATGGCTCTTTCTCAACAATAGCTAGAATACAAAATGTTAAAATATCACCATTCTTGACCCTACATGATGTCCTACATGTTCCTGAACTTTCTTGCAATCTTTTGTCTATTAGTAAAATCACTACTACACTCAATTGTCGTGTTATTTTTCACCCTTAGTGTGAATTTCAGGATATGGTTTCAGGGAGGACAATTGTAGTGCTAGGGAAAGTGAAGGTTTTTATTTCCTAGATGGAACTAACTTCGGTCAACAAATTCAAAGTACATGTTTTAAATTTGTTTCTGATTCTAGTGATATTATGCTTTGGCACTATCAGTTAGGACATCTAAGTTTTTATTACTTAAATTACATATTTCCTTATTTATTTAAAAGGTTAATTTACTATTTAGTCCCTGTGTTTAGGTAAAACTAACTAGTTGGTCCCTTGGTTTTCAAAAATACATTAAAAGGTCCATGTGGTTTCAAAATTTCGACTAACTAGTCCTCCCATAAATAATACCGTTTAAATGGTGCAAGAGAAAATTTTTATTCCAAGATTACCCTTATAAGGGTAATTTACTATTTAGTCCCTATGGTTTGATGAAAATTACTATTTGGTCGCTGAGCATATTTCACTTCACACCTTCCATGTAGAGGTGAGAGGCTGTAGGGGGGCAGCTATAGGGCCGTGTTGTTGCAAGGTTGGGGGGAGGGGTCGGCGGAGAGGGCTACGAGGGGGGAGGGTCGACTGCTAGGAATGCGGGGGTTCAATGGGTCGCGATGGAACTACGCGAGAGGTGGGGGCTGAGGCGGCTTCAGGACTAGGGGGGTTGACTGCAATCGCGGTCAAAGGGGTTGGCTGTGAATAGGTTCGCGATGGAGGAGGGGGGGTGCAAACCCTTTCGTGATGGGGTTCGCAACAAACCCCCTTGGCCCCGCGATCCCATCGCAAATAGTTGTTGTCTCGATAGGTTCACCCAAACATATGGTATTTATTACCTTGACACTTTTGCACCTGTGGAAAAACTCAATACAGTAAGAGTGTTAATAACACTTGCAGCCAACAAAGATTGGACACTCCAACAATTAGATGTGAAAAATGCATTTCTCAACGGTGACCTAGAGAAAGAAATTTACATGAATCCACATTCTAGTTTTGAAAAAAAATATGGATCAAGGGTATGCAGACTAAAGAAGTCTCTATAGGGGCTAAAATAGTCATCAAGAACTTGGTTTGAGAAATTTGCTCAATTTGTAAAGAAACAAAGGTATACTTAGGGGAAGGCAGACCACACTATGTTCACAAAGAATTCAATTGATGGGAAGGTAGTTGTTCTTATAGTATATGTTGATGATATTATTCTTACTAGAGATGACATAACTGAAATGGAACGTTTGAAGCAGCACCTAGCTTTTGAAATTGAAATCAAAGATTTGGGTTCCCCAAAATATTTTCTTGGGTTGGAGGCAGCTCGATAAAAAAAAAAAAAATTGTGGTGTCACAAGGGAAATATGTGATTGATCTACTTAAAGAAACTGGTATGAATGGCTGCTGCCCTGCTGAAACACCAATTGATCCCAATAAAAAAACTGGAAATAACAAGGGAAGCCCATTAGATGCATCTCGATACTAGAAACTAGTTAGGAAGTTGATTTATTTGTCACACGCACAACAAACATTGCTTTTGTTGTGAGCATAGTAAGAAAATTCATTCATTCTCCTCATGAAGAACATCTTGAAGTTGTCCACTGTATTCTCAAATACTTGAAAAACTCACAAGGAAAAGGATTATTTTTTGGAAAAAATGAGCAAAGGCACATCAAAGTCTGATGCAAATTATGCAGGATCTATTACTGATAGGAGATCAAAATCAGGCTATTATACTTATGTGTGGGGAAATCTAGTGACTTGGAGGAGTAAAAAACAAAATGTGGTGGCTCGTAGTATTGCTGAAGCATAATATAGATCAATGGCTCATCGTGTTTGTGAGGTTATGTGGCTTAAACAAATTTTAGAAGAACTAAAAAGACCTAACATCATGCCTATGAAGTTATACTGTGATAACAAAGTAGCCATTAGCATTGCTCATAATCCAGTCCAGCATGACAGGACAAAGTATGTTGAAATTGATAGACATTTCATAAAGGAAAAGATTGAAGCTGGAACTATTTGTATGCCATTTGTCCCATCTTCATAGCAAGTAGCATATCTTCTTACAAAAGGTCTTCTTGAACCAGACTTTAAGCGCCTTTTAGCAAGTTGAGCATGATGGATATATATGCACCAACTTGAGGGGGAGTGTCGAATTATGGAAATAATAATAAGAGATATTTTAGAATTTATTGTTATATTTTAGGACAATAGATTCATTATGCTATTATAGGAAAGCAGATTTCTGAAATAAGGGATATTCCATGAAATAAAGATCTCCAATGATTAAGGTATTTTATACCATGAGTTATGGTATAATATCTCTATAAATTCTGTGATGTGCTCAGTGTTTGATATCAATGAAAATTTGGGTTTTTTTCCCCTCAAATAACATACTATATCAATCAAAGCATTCAGTCTTTCTTATAAAGGACCGAATAAGAATTGTGAATGTTAAGTTAAAAACTAACCGTTGATAGGCACTCTGCTCTTTCAAATATGGTTGCTGAGAGAATGCATCAATGATAGATGAAATGGTGGCTGGATCACTTGAATCTACTTTGTGCAATGCTTCTTCTAACAAAGGCAATTTCTGCCAATCAAGTAAAACGTGTCTAAGAGAAGAAATAACAAATAACCAATACCTCCATCTTCATTAAAATATAGTTGTACATCAATTTTCCTATAAATCCAAGAAACCTCAGGTTTAGTCTTAAATTTCATTTAAATATAACCTTCTAAAAAGAACTCCTCCTGATTTTTAAATTCCAAAGTTTCATGTCATCATAATTAGATTATTAGAATGGCTAAAAAAAAACTTTGACAATATTTATCATAAAGATTAAACATACATCAATACAATTCCCATAAGCAGCTCCACCAGTTCACAGAGTAATAAAATTGGGACATCAGTTAGACTAAGACCTGAAAGCTTAATATTTTATCATAATATTAATATTGATTATTGAAGGAAAGTCCCACGTGCCAATAAAAATATACTTCCTTAATGGAATAAATTCAAACTTTCCCTGTGAACATAATTTCAAAGTTTCATTTGAAAGATATACCGCCGATGGGACAAAGTGAGTTGCAAGACCACATGCAAGCATTTCAGCACCATCCAACCTTGCACCGGTGAGTCCAACATACTCTCCTGCCAAAGAAAACATAGAATTATTTATATTATTTAGAGTTTTCCATAAACCAAGACAAAAATAAAATGCAGCACTTTGACAGCCATTATCGCTTTTTGGCAAAAAAATTAGAAGGTAGACCAAAATTGGTTGTACTCAACATCTAGCAACAAGTAAAACATGATATATGCTTGGGCTCAAATTTTATCAATGAATATC
Source organism: Cnidoscolus chayamansa (assembly GCA_948266635.1). NCBI lineage: Eukaryota > Viridiplantae > Streptophyta > Magnoliopsida > Malpighiales > Euphorbiaceae > Cnidoscolus > Cnidoscolus chayamansa. The sequence goes on from CAOGCB010046263.1 coordinate 7,835, forward strand.
ATTGAATATGGCCCCCAAAAAATATAAACATGAAAATTGGCCAGCCTGAAAAAAGAAAGAAAATATTATAAAAAGTTTTGGTGCTTGAACTAGGTCTTTTCTTGTGCATAAGGTTCATTTATCTCTTCAGTTCCTATTGTCTTTCAACATATGATGTATTCTTGTCAAAATGTTATTTTCTTTTAAGTTTAAAATTTGCAATACTTTAGTTATTATTATTTTCAAAACAAATCTTACTTCAGTTTTTTTTTTTCCACCACCACACCATATCTATAGCGATCAAGTTAACGGAAATTACAGGCTTCAATGTTTCCATGAAAGCACAAAAAGGACTAAAACTAAACCCACAAACTAATTCAAGAAACTGGACTCTATCTTCATTTTCAAGAGATTCAAATTCATAGATTTCATTTTAACTATCAAGTAGGCAATGTGTAAGGATATCGAGGATATAAGTCACATTACCAAAGAATCGTGGAAGTCTTGACAAGAAATAAGAGGCACCTACATCAGGGAAGAGTCCTAGAGCTGTTTCAGGCATTGCAAAGACCTGCAAAACACCTCATATAAGAAAAGTTGCCAAAGGTAACTAGAAACACTAAGAGTCTAAGACAGAGAAGTCATGAAACATGTAAATATCAGTTTAGCCAAGATAATATTATCACTGAATTAATAAACAAAAGGTGCCTGGATGTGCTTCCTTGTGATCAATAAATTAGCACAAACATAAAAATAACTAATTGTAAATTAACCAAAATAGAAAGCATTGAGATAATCAAGATCTTAGGCACAAAAATTCACTTCTAGAGGAGTACAGATATTCTCCATTGAACCTAAAATAAAGAGAGAAAACTACCGAATTCTCAGTTGCAACGCGAAATCTTCCATGCATTGAAGCACCAGCACCACCTCCCATGACAATTCCATTAAGAATAGAAACCTTCAAGATAATCAGAGGATGCATTAAGAAATTAGTGGAAGTGTAGACATAGATAATATAATGGACTACCTGGGGTTTAGTGTATGTTGCCATCACATAGTTTAAAATGAATTCCTTCGCAAAGAATTTAGCACCTAGTCTCCAATTACCTGATGCATGCAATGGAAATGGAATTATTTAAACTATTAAAAGTTTATGTTAAATTATAAAAGCATGAATTTGAAAATGCCTATTAAGAAACTGCAATTCAAATACACATAAATTAGTTTGAAAAATGGCAAAAAATTTTATGAATATCTAAAGAAACTTTAAATTACAAATCTCTCTATCCAAATGGAACCTACAAGATGAAGAATACCCTACCTAAAGGAAAGATATGGATGATTAGTTTTCTAAAGGTGAATGATTAATATTTAATAATGAGAAAAAAAATAATATCCATACCTTGACCAATATCACGAACCACAGCAGAAACATCACCGCCTGCGCAAAATGCTCTACCGTTTCCCTACATGGAAATAGACATTGATTTTTAATAAATTTAGCTTACAACTAGAAGAGGCAATGTAATTTCAAAGAAGAAGATGATAATGGATTTGATTTTAATACACGAATCATCAACACATGAAATGAAGTGATAAATCAGGACCTTGAGAACAGCCAATTTAACATTAGGATCCTCCTCATAAGCAAGAAAAAGCTCCAGTAGCCGAGAAATCTAGAAGACAATAAAATGAATGGAGTTGCTTTACTGATCATTTGCATAACATAAATGGAAAATCATACTACAAAAAGCTTTAAAATTACTGAAAATTGTTGAGCCAATACCATTTGATAGGAAAGGGCATTCAACTGTTTGGGTCTGTTTAAGATCAAAGTTCTTGCAGACAAGTTCTCTTCCACCAGAACCTGATAGAAATAAATTATCAAAAAAAGTGAACAATCAAATTCACAGGGTTCAACAAGCAATCCATAATTGAATATCAGTGGCGTGCTACTACTAGTAGTGGTATAGCTATGAATTCATTGGATATAATCGAAATCGAATTTAAGTAAAGGGAAAAGGAAGCAAGAAGGAAGAGACCTGCTCATGCTGTGTTTTGGATTTGGCCGAGGCCGAAGAAGGAGAAGCCATTTAATTTTAGCTTAAGATAATCAGCAAGCACAAATATAACGAACGAACGGAGGTTCCTCGCTCGTGTGCTGAGTTTGTGTTCAATTTGGCCTTTGGATGTTGTTGGTTTGCGTAATATATTATTATTTTTATTATTATTATTATAACATTTAATACGAAAAATTATATTCTAAATAATCTTTTTTTTTTCTTCTGAAAATGTTGTATTTAAAATTCAATGATGTATTTTATAAATAATTATATATTATATCACTACTTTAAAAATAATTAGTACCCTTTAGCAACAGTTGTCGGCAATTTTTAATTAAAATTATGAAAATTATTTTATTAAATTGAATAAAAATAGAGACAATTATACCACTTATTAAATTAAACTAATTTAATTTAAAATTTATGATTTTCATAAATATCTAATTTATTTGTCTTTAGTTAAATATGTCAATTCTCAACTAAATTTAGTTAAAGAAATAAAGATCATTTGAAATTAAAACAAATTGCGAATATGGAATTAGATAAGATAGATCCTTTTTTTTTCCTTATCTTTTCCTTGTATGCATTGACAGACTTGCTCAGCCTATATCTAATTCTGTCAAGTTTGGAATATGGAAGCCTCCTCTCCTTAAGAAGTTCGTCCCTCATATATCACATCTTATGTTTAGAGATGATCCTTTTTTTCATAGAAGCAAGCAACCATCGTGCAAAACATTTAAGATGATTGTTATTTGAGCTTGGTGTAAAAAGTTAACATTCAAAAAATAATTTTTTTTCCCACGAATGTTAAATCTCATTTGAGGAAGGCTATCAATCAAAAGCTAAAGTTCTATGAAATAAATAATCCAAAAAAATACTTAGAAATTCCCATCATTCATTTTAAGCTCACAAGAAATTTGTATAGCTATGTCTTGAAAATATTAAGAATAAACTAACCTCGTGTAAGTAGTTTGTCACTCGTAGGTAGAATCATGTTGGCAAAGTCAGTCTTAGGTACATTCCTATGTATACTATGTAGACCACAGTTTTACCAAAGACACTATATTTAGAGATTAAGAAACTTATCTAGAACTTTTCGTGGGGCTTAGGAGAAGACAAGAGAAGTGTGCCACTAGAAACTTGATCCAATGTTCCACACTTGATGGACAATGGAGGTTTGGGCATTAGGAACTTGGACATTATGAATAATGCTTACCTCTTGAAGGTTGGTTGAATTTTATAACAACCCTCTTGACCGAAGTGTTACTGGTATTAGAATTCTAATCAGCCAAAGGTTGTCACAACCCCTATGACATGCTTCCCACGGAATGAACAGTGATTTCCTAATTTCTCTACAATGAAACCACCATTTATCCTGTAAGGGATAAGTTTGCATCACAGTTCCTTAAAACCTGTATAAATTTTTTTTCGCATTTCAAATAATAATTTAAAACTAGGATTTTCCATTCAATAAAAACTATTACTTTTCAACATCATCATTTCATATCACAACAAAAATCATAAGATGGTAAATCCATCATTTAACCCTTTCCAAAAGTATTAATACAATCCACATACAATTTACTTAATTACAATACTACCTCTATTTACATGAATATTACAACTTATAAAATATATACATTACAAAAATCCTTGGGATACATTTATATTTACAATTACTACCTCTGTTGACTTTATCTTCAATTCACTGCT